>JADBJO010007562.1:99060-110724 GCA_016801955.1 Conus betulinus | reverse complement strand
GTGCAACCCATGTCTTATCTGAACACAGGTCAGCCAGTTTTTGAGAGACTGTGGGCATTTATGCCTGTGTTTACGGCACTTTTGCAACCATGCCTCGGAGACAACGACTGAGTCAGGATGACACAAGGGCGGGCAATTGCGTGGCTTCAGGAGGGCGTGGGGGTGCGAGAGGTTGGTCGTCGACTGTCAGTCGCCCATTCAGTCATTCAGACTTTGAGAGACCGCTTCAACCAGACAGGAAGTGTTGCTGAGCGAAGACGTCCAGGACGCCCAAGGTCCACCTCCAGGCAGCAGGACAGGTTTGTTGTCCTGTCGGCTCTGAGGCAGAGAACGGCCACTTCCGACACACTCAGGGGGGCAGCTGCAAGCAGCCGGCAATGTCACCGTCAGTGACCAGACCATTCGGAACCGGTTGAGAGAGGCACACCTGCGCTCAAGACGACCAGCCGTCCGTCCTGTCCTGACACCAGCTCACCGTGCTGCTCGTTTGGCTTGGGCCCAGCGTCACTTAGCATGGACCAGAGATCAGTGGGCAAGAGTATTGTTTACTGACGAGTCCCGCTTTGCCTTATCATTTCATGACGGCAGGAACCGTGTCTGGCGGCGGCAAGGAGAACGCTATCACGATGGTCTCGCAGAACCCCCCTGCACATGGTGCAAGGCAACCTCAACGGTGTGGGCTAGAGGGATGACATCCTGCAGCCCTTGTGCTGCCAGCGCTGCAAGCTATTGGACCAGGCGCGGTACTTCAAGATGACAACACCAGACCTCACAGGGCTTGAGTCGTCAAACAACTTTCTTCAGCAGCAACACGTGATCCACATGGACTGGCCAGCCTGCTCACCGGACCTTAATCCAATCGAGCACCTATGGGACGTGCTGGGCCGGCGACTTCGGAGCAATCACCCCCCCCCCCACCCCGCCAGTTGACCTCAACCAGCTGTTCCAGTTCCTTGAGCAGGAGTGGCAGGCAATACCCCAGATGACTCTGAAGGACTCTGACTCAATCCATGAGGCAAAGGTGCATCGCGTGCATCCACATCAAATGGCGGACACACACGTTACTGACTGTGTTTTTTGTGTATCTCTGGCGTTCTGACTTTTGAAAAGATGGGTAGTGGACTTGAAAGTGACAAAGCATGTTGTTCAAATCAATTTTTTCATTTATCTGTGTGTCATTGATGTTTTGATTAATGGCTGAAGTAAAGTTCGAAAGCATTGTTTTAGTTTGTTTTCGTTCTGTTTGTGAAATAGCGAGAGAATTTCCAATGGCCTTTCAATTGTGTTGAGCAGTATATTTAAGTCCCCTGTTTTATAAGCCACGATACGATAACTGGTTTTCACCTGTCCGCTGGAAATGTTCCACAATGAAGTGAGTTGTTCATAAACGAGAACAGCTTTCAGGAACGGGTTCTTCTGTGTGCCTTAACATCTCACCTGGTTATTTCTTTTCATCCGGCGGTTTTCTCATTTTCGAAAGGTTGAATTCTGGATTTATCATTTCTTCTGTTTGTGATGAGATCATTCAAAAAGAGTTGATACATTACATCGCCGACTTTGACCTCTTCATATATAGCGTCGTATTCATTTTCGAATGAGTGATATACACGAGAAAAATGGGTCGTGCCACTTTTGTGGAGTTATTTCATGACAGTTGAATAGTTTTCCTATTGATCTTATATATTTGGCCAGAAACAACCCTGAAATATTTCCTAAATGTTTCAACATTTTGCAGTCTTGTTTTTTCATCAAACGCCTTTCCTCTTTTCTTCTCTCAGTTTAAGTAATTGTTTTCTCTCTGTAATGTATTTTTTTTTTCTTCCCAGTACATTTTTGCTTTGACTTTCATAGCCTATGGAAACTTTCGAAGTAATCTTTGGCAAATCTTTTTCTTCTGTCACATTCATTCTCAAACTCATTTATTGGCTGTGTCCTTTTTCGTCCTCCCTGCTTAAAAGCCCATGAGAATGATTAACCTAATCATGGTTTGAATTGTACAATGCTATAAAGCCTAGTCGTTGAACAACAAATTAGGGATATGTCAATAATAGAAATATAAAAAGTTGTACATCATACATAAATGTATAGTCCTGTTTGTTTTTTTTTAAATCTCATTATTTATCAGTAAATCTGTCCTGAAGTGATAATAGACATAAATAAAAAAGGCAGTTTTTTCTTTCACCTGTGTAATTTAATTGCGACAAAAGCAATGGACAATGACCACTGCAAAATGGAAGAAATGCGTTTTCATTGAGGGCATGGAAGTGATTAAGACATAAATAAAAAAAAGGCAGTTTGTTTTTTCACCTGTAATTTTTAATTGCGACAAAAAGCACTGGACATAACCACTGCAAAATGGGAAGAAATGCGTTTTCATGGAGGGCATGGAAGCGGCGAGGACTTCTGGGGCGTAGGGGTCTGCGTGCGCGCGCGCGCGCGCGCACACGTGTGGTGTGTGTGTGTGTGTGTGTGTGTGTGTGTGTGTGTTGGGACATGTGTGGGTGTGTCTGCTCGTCTCTCTGTCTCTGTGATCTCTTCTCTGTGCACTTATTTTTGTCACTTGAAAACAAACGTCATTTTTTTTTGATCGTCCTATGCTTTGATGTTTGGTATCAAGTTGTAGGAAGCACCATGCCTTCAGCTGCGTTAACTTTGAGAACAGTCTGCGGCTGTTTCTGCCCGGTATTCATAGCCTTCATGCTAAAACGAGCAAGGCAGAAGACGGGTACTCTACTTCGCCACGTTGACGGTGACACGAAGAGCAGACGGTGTCATGCTGGGTTTGCTCCTCAAGTACTTGTACTGGGGGAGCTTACTTCTTCGCTGCCGGGACGTGGAAAGTAATTCCGGACCCAACTCCCTCTCAAAACAAGGGCAACATGAGGCAGGCTCGACTGTCCAGTACACGGTCAGCCAGTAGCAGAGTCAGCTTGGACAGAACGGACAACCCTTCAGGTGGCACTTCCAGTGAAGCAGCAAGCCAGCCTACTCTCTCTCGGACATTGTTGGCATGCTCAACTCCTTGGGCTTGAAGCTAGACACCAAGATTGGAGACGTCAAAGAAGAAATCCGCATCCTGCACGAGGACTACTTGGCCATGAAGGACGAGCTGAGGGGGCTGAGGGAGGAGGTCGTCACGCTCCGTGAAGAGAACGTGGACCTGCAGAGGAGGAACGACGATCTCAGCCGGAGGGTTGCTGACCTGGAGACTAAGACGCGACGACCTCGAGGGACGGTCCAAACAGAATAACCTCATTTTCTACGGCTTACCGAGGAGGGAGAACGAGACACCGGCCGAGTGTGAAGGTATGGTAAAAGATCTTCTCACTTACAAACTTGGGCTGTCACTGTCATGATGTGGAATTTTGACAGGGTTCACCGGATAAGCTCTAAGTCTGACTCCCCTGTGATTGCCAGATGTGTTTTCTATAAACAGAAAGGTAGAAGTGCTAAAGGCAAAGGGCAAGCTCAGGGGAAGTCAGGTTTTCATTGGTGAAGACTTTTCTACCCGTATAAGAGAAGTCAGGAAAAGGTTGATTCCACACTTAAAGAAAGGCTGGCAATGAAGGAGAAAAGAGCTACAATGGCTTCAACCACCTCCTGATAGACGGCAAGAAATATTCTGTCGATTCTAGTGACATGCTGGTGGAAATGAAATAGGACAGTGGCCGGCCCATGTACATTGTGTGTGGTGTTTCAACAGAGGGAACAGACCTTCACGGTGCACCGGTTTTGCTGTCACCCGGTAACGGGTATGACACAGAGCTGGCACGTGCTGATCGTGGAACGGTTGACCAGGTTTGTTGTGCTAGCGATTCAACCACCAAAGCTGAATATGTGTGTGTAAACAGTGAGCGTGTGTTGGTTGAATCCGCATCTGTGTATGACGCGCGTCAGGACGGCACGTGCAATGCTTCTCTCGGGTTTGCTGACAGTGACAATTCAGATTGTTTCTTTGTAAATAAAAATTCTAAATCTTTTTCTTTTGTCCATAGGAATGTGAATGGTTTACTGTCTAAATTGCATGATAAAGAATTTGTCTCTTTTGTTTGTTCTTTTGACTTCATATGTTTTGATGAAACATTCCTGGAAGATTTTCATTCATCTGTGTTTGTAGGTTGTAAATCATTTGCAAACCTGCCATTAAACTTACAGCTCGTGAAAGGCGTTCTGGTGGTCTGCTATGTCTTGTTAAACACGAGCTCTGCTCGTTCATTAAGCTGTTTAGATATTAGATCTGATAACTGTGTTGCTTTCGTCGTTGATAAATCTCTGTTTTGCGCAAACAAAGGTATCCTTTACATATGTGCTTATGTACCACCGATTGATTCACCGTACTATACACATTCTGACATTGAAAATGGAAATACGTATGCTTGAAGAATTTGTGAGTGATTGTATACTTGTTCTTGATGATGCTGATGTTTTATTAAGTGGTGATTTTGAACAGTCGAACTTCAAACTTTTCACATGATTTAGAAATGATGGTTTACCTATTGTGATCAGTATGTAAGTACTCCTTTATGTACAAACAGGAATTCTGAAGACAATGTATTGAATACTTATGGTAAAATGTTAATCAATATGTGCACGCTTTGAATTTGAATTTGTGTATTATGAATGGTATGTGTCAGGGCAAACTGACTGTTTACGCTACAGATATATATATCTGAGAGAGGGTATAGTGTAATTGATTGTTTCTTAATGTCACGAGATATGTTTCTCGAATGATTGTAAATTACAAGTGCTAGAAAGAATCGAGTCAGACCATATGCCTTTGGCGATGAACCTCAGTGTCCCAAATGACTGCATGAATAACACAAAAAGAAATGCTTTCTAACCTTTTTAATTGAAAAGTATGTTTGGAATGAGACTTATACTAATGTATTCAGTGACATAGTTTGCTCCCCCGAGATTCAGCAGAGTTGAAATGGCGATCAATGTAATTGATGTAGATATAACTGAAGCTCTGTATATATTTAACTGTTGCTTGAAAAAGAAGCAGCTGAGAGCATGAAAAAAACAACAACAACAAAAACAGAGCAATGTAAATGTAAAAACATATTTTATGATGATGACTGGTATGATGTGGAATGTGAGTCTGGTAAGAGAGAAAGGCCCCGTAATTTGTTAAATAGATACCGTCGCACTTTATTGCCACCAGATCATGTTTCTTATAGTAATGCAGAGGTGACTATAAACAGCTTCTGAAAACAAAAACGTAAACAGTTTAATCGAGCTACGTTTAGAAAAACTGGTATCCTAAGATAAATAATCAGAAGGAATTCTGGAATTCAATGCGGAAAATTCACAAATAAAAGTAAAACAAACTTCTAACAATATTAGTTTAGAAAACTGTTTCAGCACTTTCCAGAAATTGCTTGAAAAAGGACGTAGATATCTGTAATATTATGGACGATGAAGGCAGGAGTGAAGACAATGGTAACAATGATACAGTGATAACAATAATACCAGTGATGATGCATTAAATAGTCCAATTTCAAGGGATGAGATTCTGCTGGCTCTAAAGAAATTAAAGAATCGTAAAGCTAGCGGCCCTGATGGATCATTGGTGAGATGTTAAAAAATGCATGTAAAAATCTGATTTGTTGTTAGATTTTGTCACAATTTTTTTTAATGCTTGTTTGACAGAGGTGTGTTTCCTGAAACTGTGGACTGCTGAATCTATTGTTTCTTCCTTCATACAAGGAAGGTGATGTTGATAGTCCAAGCAATTACAGAGCCATTTCTTTGTGTAACATTTGTAGTAAAACTATACAGTGCTGTATCAACAGAAGTTGCAGGACTGGGTAGAAGAAAGAACCTCACTGGTGAATTCAAGCTGGATTTAAGCGAAAAAACTATTGTACAATAGATTATATGTTTACTTTGATGGCATTTTGTGCAAAAACAATTTTGTTTGAATCGCAAATTATATGTTGCTTTATTGATTTCGAAAAAAAAGCCTTTGATTCTGTTAATAGAAGTATTTTGTGGCATATTTTGTTTAAAAATAGAATCAGAGGGAAATTATAAACGAAGTGTCATGAGCATGTATGACTCCGTCAAAGCTAGAGAGTGAGAAGCGGTGGGTTTTGGACTGATTGCATAAACTGCACGACTGGGTGTTAAGCAAGGTGATGTGTGCAGTCCTATATTGTTTCCTTACTGATTAATGAACTGACATTAGAAGTTACCAATTCTGGACGACATGGAGCAAAATTATAAAATGATTTTTTGGAAATGTTTATTCTTCTGTTAGCAGATGATGTTGTATTAACGTCTGAAACTATAATAATTGGTGCTGAACAGTTTAGAAAGAAAGCCTTCTGCATGAAATTTAACAGTTTAGAAAGAGCTTCTTCTGCATTGCAGCTAAAAATAAACCTGACGTTTTGAAAGGGTGTTTAGAAAGGGGCGGTTATCTTGCCGCCCCAGAGAAAGGTGGACATATGATGGAGTCGAAATGCCCGTAGTGAATGCTTATAAATATCTTGGTATTATTTCTACACGCTTAAGCTTTACCTTGCTTGTAAAGATCTTGCAAGTAGAGCTAAATATGCTTTATTGTGTATTTTGAGGAGGAAATTGGCACAGTTAGATAATGAATCTCTATCTTTGTTGTTGAAATATTTGATATTCAAATTCAACCAATGTTTACAATATGGTGCTGAGTTATGGGGCTTTGATTCTGCTGCTATGCATATTGAGAAAATTTCATTTGTATGCTCTGAAGAAATTTCTTGGTGTTTCGATGAGAACACCAAATGATTTGGTATATGGAGAGACTAAACCGATATTCTCTATCTATGTGATATCAGTGGTTAAATGAATTCGTCACTGGTTAAGGATAACGCAAATGGAATCACACAGATTGATTTATAAAGCTATACGATGCTGGTGGAGTTAGGTGCAAGGGGTAAGAAAAACTGGGTCTCGAATGTAAGGCTAAAGTTGTATGAATATGAATTTGGTTATATATGGGAAAAATCAGGGTGTTGGCAATGTAAATGCTTTTATTTGTGTTTTTCAGCAAACAATGATTGATTGTAGTTGGCAGAGGTGGAACTCTCATGTTGAAGACAGCAATAGGTTTGATATTTATAGAATGCTAAATCCTATGCATTGTGTTCCGAGGTATTTGTCCATGGTTATTGACAGACATTTGAAATATATCATAACCAAAACGAGAGGGGTCGCCATGGGCACAAAGATGGGGCCCAGCTTTGCATGCTTGTTTGTAGGCTCACCCCATCCTCCACCAGAAACAGCATACCACACTCTCAGTTCAAAGGCTCAGACGCATTTGCAGCAGGGAACAAGACTTTGAAAATGAGGGCTCAAGGATGTCCACCTTCTTCATAGCCCGCCAGTACCCAGAAGATATTGTGCAGAAAGCACTTGAGCGTGCACGCTCTACCAGCCGCACAGAAGCCCTGAGACCAAAAGAAATCGGAGAGGATGAAAATCCTGCGTGAAAACTTTAGTCTCCTCCAGCAAGATCCGACCTCAAACAAATCTTCTCCAAGCCACCGCTGATTGCTTTTCAGAGGGACAAGAACCTGCGTGACATGCTTGTTAGGTCCAAGCTTAGACCACAGGCCACTCAGTCAACCTCACCAGGGTGCAGACCTTGTGGGGACAAAAAATGCAAGACGTGCCCATTCATAGACACTTCAGCTACAGTCGTGGGACCCACTGGCACATTCACGGTGAGGTCCAGTTTCAACTGCCAGTCTAGGGACTTAGTGTACGTCGTGACCTGCACCCTCTGCTCCAAGCTGTATATTGGGGAGACCTACCGCTCATTGGCCGACCGCTTTTCAGAGCACCTGAGGTCGATGAAGCTGGGCCACAACAACCCAGTCGGCCAACATTTTGTTGGCCCGTATCACAGCTTCAGTCATGCAAAGATATTAGCAGTGTGGCAGAACCCCAGAGACCGTGCGTACAGAAAGTACATGGAGAGCCTTGTCATCAGCCGCTTGGGCACCACACAGCCAGCTGGGATGAACATCAGGGTCACTGACGTCTAGCTGAGCCAGGGCCCTTCTGCCTTAATCTCTCTGTCCTGTCCCTCTTTAGCCCCTGTTCCTTGTTCTTTCAGTAGGCTAAATAGTCAATATTCCATTTATTCCCTCCTCCTCCCCCCCCCCCCCCCCCCTTGTGTGTGTGTGTGTGTGTGTGTGTGTGTGTGTGTGGGGGGGGGGGGGGGGTGCCCCAGCCAGGTGTGTGTGTGTGTGTGTGTGGCGTGGGGTGAGGGGTGTGGGGGTGTGGTGGGGTGGGGGGGGGGGGGGGGGGGGGGGGGGGGTGTGCGCGTGCATGTGTGTGTTTTTGGTGTTTTTGTGTGAACTGTGTGTGTGTGTGTGTGTGTGTGTGTGTATGTGTGTGCTCAATACACCTGAACAGTGGTCAGTGGATTTTTTTTTTTTTTTTTTTTTTTTTTCCCAACTGGATGATAGATGTTCTCACCCAATTTTCACATGGGCTTTCCTGTCTACACTGTCCTCTTCTCTTCTCTTCACTTTGACAACGGGCCTATGGCTTGAAACGTCAGTAACCTATTTTCCAAGGGGTTCCACCACGCCTCTATGAAACTAATGTCAGAAACTATCCATCCTATACGCAGTGTGTCAACAGGGGCATCCACCAGATAAGCCACTTGAAATCACAGCTCCGAAACCTCATGGATTACCAAACATCAAGATACATTATTAGCACTGTTCAGGAAGCCAACAGAGGACTACACACAGCTATGAACAAAACTAAACAACAAAAAATGGAATGCTCACAGCCCAAGACTATATCAATGCCTACCGTCCATCCAACTTGCACCCATGACTCCAGCTCCAACCCCAACCTGGTTGTGACAATACCACCAGACTTAAACCTACTGATGACCAACGCCGTGTCCTGTCGAGAGGCTTGAAGTTTGTCCCTCTGCAACCGACAGCGAACCGTATGCATGTTCTGTTTCTGTGCCAACGGTTTTTTCGCAGACTCCGCCTAGCTGCCCATTTTTCAAGCACATCCCCTCCACCACCTGCCACAACTCATGACGATTTGGCAAAACTGTTTCCTCGACAACCAAGCACCTGGACACCAAGTCCAGGGGAATTTCCAGCTCTGGACTTCTACATAGCCACCTGCAAAAAACAGATTGTCCAGCTGCGACCCAGGCCACTCAAACACTCCAACCTCTCGACTGCAGAACTTGAAGCATTGAAAGATCTGAAGAAGAGGACAGATGTGGTCATCAAACCAGCTGACAAGGGAGGGGCCATAACAGTATGGCGAAAAGATCTCTATGTGGAGGAGGCGAGGAGACAATTGGGTGACAGGGACTCCTACAGAGAGATTACGAAATCTACGGTGAAACCTGACAACACACTGATCCGAAAAACAATAAAAATTGGCCATAGACCAAGGACATCTTCCAACAGAAGCTATTAATGCCATCAACAGTGAACCTAAAGAACCAAATTTCTATCTGTTACCCAAGATTCACAAAGTGGACACTCCCGGACGTCCCATTGTCTCTGCATGCGCTTGCCCCACAGTCATCATTTCTGATGTCTTGGACAAGATTCTCCAAACCCTAGTGGCCGCTCTACCCACATACATAAAAGACACCAACGACACTCTGAGACTGTTAGAGGGGGTTCACCTTCCCAGATGACAGCAGAGAGAGACACATCTTCACAATGGATATTGTGTCTCTTTACACCAGTATTCCCATAGTGATGGATTGCAGGCGCTGAAACACTACTTGCAGAAGAGTGACATCAAACACCTTCACATCCCTACCATCCTCCGCTTAGCAGAACTGGTTCTCTCTCCCTGAACTCGTTTTTGCCTTCGAGGACCATCACTACCTACAAACGAGAGGGGTCGCCATGGGCACAAAGATGGGGCCCAGCTTTGCATGCTTGTTTGTAGGCTTTGTGGAGGAGCAGGCTCTCAGCCATTACACAGGAACACAACCAGCACTGTTCAAACGGTATATTGACGACTGCCTTGGGGTGTCAGTGGGACCAAGGGAAGACTTGTTAAACTTCATCCAACACATGTCTAACTTCCACCTGCCCTCCGATACACCCATGAAATATCATCCACATCTATTTCCTTCCTGGACCTTTCCATCTCTGTCCACCCAGACTGTTCCAAGCTCTCCACCACTGTCTTCTACAAGCCCACTGACTCCCATGCATATCTCCTGTACAACTCCAGCCACCCATCCTCCACCAGAAACAGCATACCACACTCTCAGTTCCAAAGGCTCAGACGCATTTGCAGCAGGGAACAAGACTTTGAAAATGAGGCTCAAAGGATGTCCACCTTCTTCATAGCCCGCCAGTACCCAGAAGATATTGTGCAGAAAGCACTTGAGCGTGCACGCTCTACCAGCCGCACAGAAGCCCTGAGACCAAAAGAAATCGGAGAGATGATGAAGACCGCGCTGTCATAGTCATCCCATACCATCCTCACAACCCTACCAGTCTGCAGAATCCTGCGTGAAAACTTTAGTCTCCTCCAGCAAGATCCGGACCTCAAACAAATCTTCTCCAAGCCACCGCTGATTGCTTTTCAGAGGGACAAGAACCTGCGTGACATGCTTGTTAGGTCCAAGCTTAGACCACAGGCCACTCAGTCAACCTCACCAGGGTGCAGACCTTGTGGGGACAAAAAATGCAAGACGTGCCCATTCATAGACACTTCAGCTACAGTCGTGGGACCCACTGGCACATTCACGGTGAGGTCCAGTTTCAACTGCCAGTCTAGGGACTTAGTGTACGTCGTGACCTGCACCCTCTGCTCCAAGCTGTATATTGGGGAGACCTACCGCTCATTGGCCGACCGCTTTTCAGAGCACCTGAGGTCGATGAAGCTGGGCCACAACAACCCAGTCGGCCAACATTTTGTTGGCCCGTATCACAGCTTCAGTCATGCAAAGATATTAGCAGTGTGGCAGAACCCCAGAGACCGTGCGTACAGAAAGTACATGGAGAGCCTTGTCATCAGCCGCTTGGGCACCACACAGCCAGCTGGGATGAAACATCAGGGTCACTGACGTCTAGCTGAGCCAGGGCCCTTCTGCCTTAATCTCTCTGTCCTGTCCCTCTTTAGCCCCTGTTCCTTGTTCTTTCAGTAGGCTAAATAGTCAATATTTCCATTTATTCCCCTCCTCCTCGCCCCCCCCCCCCCCCCCCCCCTGTGTGTGTGTGTGTGTGTGTGTGTGTGTGTGTGGGGGGGGGGGGGGGGGGTGCCCCAGCCAGGTGTGTGTGTGTGTGTGTGTGGGCGTGGGGTGTGGGGGTGTGGTGTGTGTGGGGGGTGGGGGGGGGTGGGGGGGGGGGGGGGGGGGGGGGGGGGGGGGGTGTGCGTGCATGTGTGTGTTGGTGTTTTTGTGTGAACTGTGTGTGTGTGTGTGTGTGTGTGTGTGTGCTCAATACACCTGAACAGTGGTCAGTGGAGGATTTTTTTTTTTTTTTTTTTTTCCAACTGGATGATTAGATGTTCTCACCCAATTTTCACATGGGCTTTCCTGTCTACACTGTCCTCTTCTCTTCTCTCTTCACTTTGACAACGGGCCTATGGCTTGAAACGTCAGTAACCTATATTTCCAAGGGGTTCAACTACCACCAAAAGGTTTTTATAAACTTTATT
>JADBJO010007562.1:0-89527 GCA_016801955.1 Conus betulinus | reverse complement strand
CAGGACGGGGATGGGTGGCCACTCTATGAGGGGGCCACTACGTGTAGGGGGTTCCACGACTGTATTGGTCCGCTACTGTTAGTGTGCCCACTACATTATTCCAGCTACTGTTTATGTGTGTCCCACTACTGTTATTGTGCAAAACGACTGTTATTGTGTCCACTTCTGTTATTGTGTCCACTTCTGTTATGTGCCAAGTACTGTTATTGTACCCACTACTGTTATTGTGTCCACTACTGTTATTGTGCCCTACTGCTACTGTTATTCTGTCCACTACTGTTATTGTGTCCACTACTGTTATTGTGCCCACTACTGTTATTGTGGTGCCAGCTACTGTTATAGTGTCCAATGTTATTATTGTGTCCACTACTGCTAATGTACTGTTATAGTGTCCAATACTGTTATTGTGTCCACTACTGTTATTGTGCCCACTACTGTTATGTGTTATTGTCTGTTATTGTGTCCCATAACTGTTATTGTGCCCACTACTGTTATAGTGTGCTGTACTGTTTTTGTGCCGAATACTGTTATTGTGTCCACTACTGTTATTGTGCCAGCTACTGTTATTGTGTCCACTACTGTTATTGTGCCAGCTACTGTTATAGTGTCCACTACTGTTATGTGTCCACTACTGTTATTGTGTCCCCACTACTGTTATTGTTTCCACTACTGTTATTGTGTCCATACTGTTAAATGCCCACTACCATTATTGTGTGTCAATTACTATTATTGTGCCAGCTACTGTTACTGTGTCCACTACTGTTATTGTGTCCAATACTGTTATAGTGTTCTCTACTGTTATTGTACCCACTACTGTTATGTGTCTGCTACTGCTATTGTGCCAGCTACTGTTATTCTGTACACTACTGTAATCTGTCCAGCTACTGTTATTCTGTCCACTACTGTTATTGTGCCAGCTACTGTTATTGTGCCCACTACTGTTATTGTGTCCAGTACTGTTATTATTGCCAGCTACTGTTATAGTGTCCAATGTTGTTATTGTGTCCACTACTGCTATTGTGCTAGCTACTGTTAAAGTGTCCAATGTTGTTTTTGTGCCCACTACTGTTATTGTATCCACTACTGTTATTGTGCCCACAACTGTTATTGTGCCCCATACTGTTATAGTGTGCAGTACTGTTTTGGTGCCCACTACTGTTATTGTGTCCACTACTGTTATTGTGCCAGCTACTGTTATTGTGTCCACTAATGTTATTTGCCAGCTACTGTTATAGTGTCCAGTACTGTTATTGTGTCCACTACTGTTATTGTGCCCACTACTGTTATTGTTTCCACCACTGTTATTGTGTCCGCTACTGTTAAATGCCCACTACCATTATTTGTGTCCATTACTGTTATAGTGTCCAGTACTGTTATTGTGTCCACTACTGTTATTGTGTCCAATACTGTTATAGTGTGCTCTTCTGTTTTGTACCCACTACTGTTATTGTGTCTGCTACTGTTATTGTGCCAGCTACTGTTATTCTGTCCACTACTGTAATCGTGCCAGCTACTGTTATTCTGTCCACTACTGTTATTGTGCCAGCTACTGTTATTGTGCCAGCTACTGTTATTGTGTCCACTACAGTTATTGTGCCAGCTACTGTTGTAGTGTCCAATGTTGTTATTGTGTCCACTACTGCTATTGTGCCAGCTACTGTTATACTGTCCAATGTTGTTTTTGTGCCCACTACTGTTATTGTGTCCACTACTGTTATTGTGCCTATAACTGTTATTGTGCCCTATACTGTTATAGTGTGCTGTACTGTTTTTGGTGCCCACTACTGTTATTGTGTCCACTACTGTTATTGTGCCAGCTACTGTTATTGTGTCCACTACTGTTATTTGTGCCAGCTACTGTTATAGTGTCCAGTACTGTTATTGTGTCCACTACTGTTATTGTGCCCACTACTGTTATTGTTTCCACTACTGTTATTGTGTCCGCTACTGTTTTTGTGCCCACTACCATTATTGTGTCCATTACTGTTATTGTGCCAGCTACTGTTATTGTGTCCACTACTGTTATTGTATCCAATACTGTTATGGTGTGCTCTTCTGTTATTGTACCCACAACTGTTATTGTGTCTGCTATTGTTATTGTGCAAGCTACTGTTATTCTGTCCACTACTGTAATCGTGCCAGCTACTGTTATTCTGTCCACTACTGTTATTGTGCCAGCTACTGTTATTGTGCCAGCTACTGTTATTGTGTCCACTACTGTTATTGTGCCAGCTACTGTTATAGTGTCCAATGTTGTTATTGTGTCCACTACTGCTATTGTGCCAGCTACTGTTATACTGTCCAATGTTGTTATTGTGCCCACTACTGTTATTGTGTCCACTACTGTTATTGTGCCCACGACTGTTATTGTGCCCAATACTGTTATAGTGTGCTGTACTGTTTTTGTGCCGAATACTGTTATTGTGTCCACTACTGTTATTGTGTGCCAGCTACTGTTATTGTGTCCACTACTGTTATTGTGCCAGCTACTGTTATTGTGTCCAGTACTGTTATTGTGTCCACTACTGTTATTGTGCCCACTACTGTTATTGTGTCCACTACTGTTATTGTGTCTGCTACTGTTATTGTGTCCACTACTGTTATTGTGTCCATACTATTATTATTGTGCCAGCTACTGTTATTGTGTGTCCACTACTGTTATTGTGTCCAATACTGTTATTGTGCCAGCTACTGTTATTGTGTCCACTACTGTTATTGTTCCAGCTACTGTTATTCCACTACTGTTATTGTGCCAGCTACTGGTACTGTGTCCATACTGTTATTGTGTCCACTACTGTTATTGTGTCCTACTACTGTTATAGTGTTATTGTGTCACACTACTGTTATTGTGTCCAGCTACTGTTATTGTGCCAGCTACTGGTACTTGTGTGTCCACTACTGTTATTGTGTCCACTACTGTTATAGTGTCCACTACTGTTATTGTGGCCACTACTGTTATTGTGGCTACTACTGTTATTGTGCCCACTACTGTTATTGTGTCCACTACTATTATTGTGTCCACTGCTGTTATTGTGTCCACTACTGTTATTGTGCCCACTACTGTTATTGTGTCCACTACTGTTGTTATGTCCACTACTATAGCTGTGTCCAATACTGTTATAGTGTCCTCTACTGTTATTTTGCCCACTTGTGTTATTGTGTCCAGGACTATTATTTTGTCCTTTACTGTTATTGTGTCCACTACTGTTATTGTGCCAACTACTGTTATTGTGTCCAGTACTATTATTTTGTCCTCTCCTGTTATTGTGCCCAATACTCTTATTGTGTCCACTACTATTGTTTTGTCCTTTACTGTTATTGTGCCCACTACTGTTATTGTGCCCACTACTGTTATTGTGCCCACTACTGTTATTGTGCCACCTTTAGTCATAACTCTTAATGAGGGCCGGCTGCTCTATGGTGAACCTGGTCAAACAGATGAATCATGAACACAGGTAACGTGTTTTCCCTATGCGAACACTGATTTCATATACATTCAAAAAGACAAGTGAATTCTTTTTTAATATGATTTCTGTAGACGCTACAAACATATCCAAAAATAAACAAAACAATATTCCCGTCTTATGAGTAGTGAAGAGAGAATATTTGTCACGCTTCCTGCAATCAGAGGAATACTTTTATTTGTCATGTCTGAAGAAGACATATTTGTTAAATAATTCATCCGTCTGTGTCTTAGTGTATAATGAGTCAACATAACACCTTGTTTTTGTGCGTTCATTTGTACTTTGCCTTTTTTTTCAGTGATACATCAGTCTTTCATTTTTCATGTCAACATTACAAGCTTAAGCTGAGTGACAATCTGCTGTATTAGCGTTTATAGAGCGGGGAATTCGGTCACGTTGTTGTGAGCTATTTCAGGGTTTATAGAGCGGTGAGCCCGGCTGTGTCGTGTGCTATGTCAGGGTTTATAAAGCATTGAGTTTGGTCATATTGTGTTGTGTGTTATGTCAGGGTTTATAACGCGTTGAGTTCGGTCATGTTGTGTTGTGTGTTATGTCAGGGTCAACGAGTGAGGCTGCGGGATGTACACGGCAGTTGCTTGACAGTGGCTTTTCGCCGATGGACTCTCAGTCATGAAATATGGGCTGTACGCCCATTGGAATGCTCCGGTGGAGGTTCTGTTATGTCACACCCAGTGGCCATTAGACAACGGCATCTGCCACGGAGCAGTTATATCCCTTGACGTCTTAATGGAATGCCCTGTGCATGCCTGCACCCTATGTGAACACAGCGCAGGCTTCAAAGGGTGATGCAGGATTGCTCCCAGCTGATTTGTTTGACAGTTGAAGACAGCACTTCTCTGGGTCCCATCCGCATAATTTTTTCTTTTGTTGTATTAACAGACTTATCACCCTGTAGATGTTGACGTAGCAGATAGTTGACAGACTCACCACACCCTGTAAATGTTGGGCGCAGCAGAAAGTTAACAGACTCACAACCGTGTAGATGTTGATGTAGCAGAAAGCAGACTCACCACCGTGTAGACAGAACAACAGACTCACCCCCTGTAGATGTTGACGTAGCAGAAAGTTGACGAACACACCGTCCTGTAGATGTAGACGTAGCAGAAAGTTAACAGATTTGTTGCTCTGTAAATGTTGAAGTTGCAGAAAGTTGACAGACTTACTACCCTGTAGATATTGACGTAACAGAAAGTTAACAGACTCACCGCCCTGTAGATGCTGACGTAGCAGAAAGTTAACAGACTCACCGCTCTGTAGATGTTGACGTAGCAGAAGGAGATGGTGATGAGGGGAAGCAGGAAGCAAAAGACGAAGATGGTGTAGACGTAGCTGGAGTTACTGGCGTCCTGCCCGGGCTGCCAGGACACACTGCAGGCCACCCCGATCCCTTCCAGCGTGTAGCGGTTCCAGCCCAGCATGGGCAGCACAGTCCAGAAGAGGCCCACGAGAAAGCAGACGACGATGGCCAGAGACGCCATCCGTTGAGTGACCATGGAGGACGTGAGGGGACGGACGATGACGACATAACGATCCACGGAAATGGCCGCCAAGATGTACAAGGAAGACAGGCTGAAAAAGAAGATGCAGGTGCCATCTAGGATGCAGATGAATTGGATTTGGATCGTGGTTTGCCTCCAGGAGTAGATGGCCGGAATGGGCATGCCGATGAGGCACATGAAGATGTCGCACACACACAGAGCAATGACGAAGGAGTTCGTGGGCGTTCTGAGTGCTTTATTCTTGCTGTACACTATCAAAGCCGTGGCGTTGAAGAAGGTGCCCACCAGGCACGAGCACGTCATGATGCCGGCTACAGTGAAGTACATGGCGGTGGACACCTCTCCGATACCATGCTCAGACCCGTCCTGCTGCACGAAGGGTGGTGAAGCGCGCGGTGCACCACTGGTGCTGTTGTTGACAGCAGACTGAGACATGCTGTGACAAGGACCACTCGACAGTCCTGCACACGTCAGGTACGAAGGAGCTTATGTTGAATCCTGCACACGTCAGGTAGGGAGGTTTTGTTGAATCCTGCACAGGTCAGGTGGGAAGGAGTTTTGTTGAATCCTGCACAGTCAGACAGGAAGGTTTTGTTGAATCCTGCACAGGTCAGGTAGGAAGGTTTTGTTGAATCCTGCACAGGTAAGGCAGGAAGGTTTTTGAATCCTGCACAGGTAAGACAGGAAGGTTTTGTTGAATCCTGCACAAGTAAGATGGAAGGTTTTGTTGAATCCTGCACAAGTAAGATAGGAAGATAGAAATCCTGCACAGGTTTGTTTTGTTGAATCCTGCACAGGTCAGGTAGGAAGGTTTTGTTGAATCCTGCACAGGTCAGGTAGGAAGGTTTTGTTGAATGCTGCACAGGTCAGACAAGAAGGTTTTGTTGAATCCTGCACAGGTAAGGCAGGAAGGTTTTGTTGAATCCTGCACAGGTCAGGTAGGAAGGTTTTGTTGAATCCTGCACAAGTAAGATAGGAAGGTTTTGTTGAATCCTGCACAAGTAAGGTAGGAAGGAGGTTTTGTTGAATCCTGCAAGATCAGGTAGGCATATCTTTTAAACAAAACTCTATTGGCAAGGCCGGCAGAATGTTAAACAAATTTTGACAGATAAGTTGGAAGAAAGTTTCACATATCTTCACAAGTAAGATAGGCAGAGGTTTCACAAATTTTCACACGTAAGGCTGAGAGATAATTTCACAAATCCTCATAGGTAATGTAGGTAGGTTTCACAAATCTTCACAGGTAAGGCCAGCAGAAGATTTCACATATCATTACAGGTAAGGGCGGCTGAATTTCTTGCAAATCGTTTTAGATTAATAAACGTTCTCTGGTAAGGTAGGCAGCGCGGCATGAAGCTTTTAAAATCCTGAAAAAAAAAAAATCAAAAGGCGAGACCATTTTACAAGCACTGCCCAAGTACAAAAGTTGTCATATTTCAGAGAAAAAAAATGTAGTTAAACCGAAAGCTACCCTACGTCATTAAAGAAGAAAGACTGCCTCACATATCCTGCACAGGTATGGAAGGTAGGAATTTTGAAAAAAACCCTTTCATGGCTAACAAAAATCTGTGATACCTCACAAATCATTAACATGTACAAAAATGAGGAAGGGTAATTCAGTTATTGTTGTTAAAAGCTGATGTTTGACAAATCATGGAATATACAGAATGAAGGTTACTATGGCAACTTCAATTGAAAAGGCTGATACTTCAGAAAGCGTGCACAGGTGAAATAAGCATGTTTTAGAAATGCCGTTAAAGGGTTGAAAGTTAATGGATTTAAGAAAACCTGTCAATGTGTTGAAAGGTCATGGCCTGCAGAAAGACAAAGAACACGCGAGATAACACAAACTGTCAATAGGTGAGTACTGTAAGAGGCTGCCTATATCGGTCAGAAGTAAGGTTGCTTGATAGGATGGGTCGTGGCGGTGTTAAATCCTGTGAAGGTAAAGAAGCCGTGAGATATTTAACAAATCATGTAGAGATAAGGAAGATTAAAGTGTTCATTTTAACAAATCATGTAGAGATAAGGAAGATTAAAGTGTTCATTGAGCGTGCACAGAAAAGAACAGATGTTCTGCAAATGTTCTACAGGTACACAAAGCTAGTGGTTTATAAGTGCTTTGCATATAAAGATTAGATGTTAAAAAACGCCACACAAATGCACAAGGTAGGTAGTTGTTTAAATACTGGGCATGTAAAGATCATAATTATATTTCACAGGCTTCACAGACACACAAGTGTTACACGTTAGACCACTGACTTCTTCAGTACAAGATGAGCGAACATGTACAGGTAAGCGCAGTAGTTTATATGAGTTCGTTGTAGATCCTGTGGAAGGTGTTCAGCCTTCAGACGAAAAACTCACCAGCGGTATCGAAACGAAGAGGGTCTTTTTATTTACAAACGTTGAAGAATATAGGAACAAATAACAACCAAACTGACCTTCGGTTTCAATTAGTCGTAAAGGACTGAAACGTACATACAGCAGCAAATATTACTACTAATGGCAGCTTTTCATTGGCTAGACTCACCTCAGTGAAGACTCGAACACGTCTGTGTTCGACAACGACTAGAACTCTTCAGCCACTCTCATTTATCTCTCCCTCCCAGTCGCACAGCTCTCATCCTTTTATATGTTATCTGAAGAGCGATCTCGAGCATAGTCGATCATTCTTTTCTAGAATATTCTGCAAATCGTTAAGCTCAATTAATGAAATCGCGACAAGCTTAAACAAATGCGATTCGATCAGCTTCTACAACATTCTCGAACCTTGGTAATACACTAGCACTTACGGAGACATGGTGAACATTCTAACATAGTCTTGACTATTCCAATCGCATTATCAATCGATCCGAAACAAAACTGAATAATTGTTTCAAATAAATCAACTATAGCACTACGTTAACTGAAAACATAGAGGTCTAAAAGTGATAAGTAAAAGGAGGCTTGCAACTCGTCAGTATCGCTATGACGTCTTTCGCGAAAGTTCCTCTTCTCCTGTCTTCCTTTTAAATTGTAACATAATCCCCCACTTAAAGAAATTTCCAAAATTTCTCAAACCTTTTACAATTTAAAAGTAATGTGAAATGACTTTAAAACAGGTATCAACTGGCAACACACATCCAGTTTAAAGTCTACAAGTCTCATTTAATTACACACGACTTAAAAAGTCTGCAACCAGGTTGTCTGTGCCTTTCACATATTCAACCTTCATATCAAAGTTCTGAATGTACATGGCCCAGCGCATGACCCTACTGTTCACAAACTTTACAGAGTCTTAAAAAAGACAAAGGTCTATGGTCAGTGCGTAACACAAAGTGAATCCCCTAGAGAAAACGGTTCAAACGTTCGTACAGCCCAATAGTAAGGCACTGCTTCTCCATGGTAGCATACCTCCACTCTGCCCTGGTTAGTATTTTGC
This sequence comes from Conus betulinus, assembly GCA_016801955.1. Lineage (NCBI taxonomy): Eukaryota > Metazoa > Mollusca > Gastropoda > Neogastropoda > Conidae > Conus > Conus betulinus. The sequence continues at coordinate 81,119 of JADBJO010007562.1, read as the reverse complement.
TGGCATACAAGACTGGGAACAGCTTCCCATCATGTTCTTGCATGAGGACTGCGCCAACACCTTTGTCAGAGGCATCAGTGCAGAGCACAAACGTCTTGTTAGGGTCAGGCAACCGTAGCATAGTTTCCTTGGACAGTAGGTACTTCACAGTGCTGATGGCTCGATCTTATGCATCTCCCGACTCCAGCTGGTTGGGCTTCCTTTTGCGCAGAAGGTCCAACAATGGAGCAGTCACAGTTGCAAAGTGAGGCACGTATTCTCTGTAGAACCCCACTAAGCCGAGAGAAAGGATCGCAATTGTTTCTTAGTCTGAGGACTAGGTGCTTCCAGAATTTTTGTCACATTGTCCTTGAGCACCCTTTCAATCCTTCCTGGAGATGGTGACCAATGACGTCAATATCGTCTGCACCAATAACACACTTGCTGGGTCATGCACTCTAGTTAGCAGGAGACAGCCGTTTGAGCAGCTTCTGAAGAATTTCCAGGTGTCCTGTCCATGTTTTGGAATGGACCAGATGTCATCTCAGTAGCATATGACACCTTCCATGTTGCCCAATAGTTTTTCTCATGCCCCTCTTGAGTGTTGCTCCAGAGTTCTTCATACCGAACGGCATTTGGAGAATCTCGTATGTCCCATCTGTGAAGTCACAAATGCAGTCTTTGGAATGTCTTCTTCTGGTATAGGAACTTGCCAGTACCCCTTGCTGAGATCGATCTTGGAAAAAAAACTTTATCTCCACTCAGTCTCTGAAATAGGTCAGCAGCTGTAGGCATACGTTCAGGATCTAGGTAAGTCAGCTTGTTGAGTCACCTAAAATCGATGCACACCCGGTTAGTACACCTGGCGACGCGTATGGCGACCCTCGGGACTCCCGCATAACTCCCTGTTTCAACATGTCTTTGACGTCCTCTCCTCTTTCAGTGACTCTCTGGTAGCATAAGGCAATGGATAGAGCTTTAACCTGAAAGGCTCGGTTAGGTCAACTTCACTTCAAGCTGAATCAGGTCTGTTTCTCCTGGGAACTCAGTGAAAAAATACTTGAATACTCATCTAACAGTCCACGTATTTCTGTTTGCTGCTGGCTGTTCAGTAGTGACCCTAAAGCTACACAGTTAATAGTTTCCTGGAATTTGAAATCATTCAGTTCTAACAGTTCTTCATCGTTCTCAGAACTTTCTTCAGTAAAGTTGTCACCATCATTGGAGGGGTATGGTGGCTCCCAGTCTTGGAATTCAGCTGCATGTGCATCTGTAGCTGGCTTTTTCTTCCCGTTTAAAGTATTTCTTGAGCATATTTGCGTGGAAAATCTTTCGCTTGCCTTTGATTTTTAATTCATAATCATCTAGCCCCTTGACAGCTTCTACAGGATAGGATCCTTTCCACTGCATCAGCAGCTTCTTATTGTCAGTAGACAGCAGGACAAAGACTTTGTCACCAGGCTGAAATTTCCTGACTTTGGTCTTGCGGTCACAATAGTGTTTGCTTTTGCCTTGAGACTTTTCTAGTTCACCTCGGGCTACTTTAGGGTATCTTCAATGTGTTCACGCAGCTCAAATACATATTGATAGATTTTCTTGATTTCTGGAGATTCCCCTTCTTTTGTCCACAATTATTTCAGGATGTGCGTTGGACTTCGCACACTCAGGTTGTAGAGTAGCTGAAAGGGAGAAAACCCAGTATATTCTTGGGGGACTTTCTTGTAAGCATACAACAAGGCATTGATATACCAGTGCCATTGTCTGGTGGCAAACCTGGTGAAGTGGGGAAAAACAGACGATCCTTCATGCCACCTCTGCCATGAAAAACAAAAACAGTGGAGCATGTCCTAAGCTCATGTAAAGTAGCCCTGGCTCAAGGAAGGTACACATGGAGGCACAACCAAGTGTTCAAAGAGATTATACAAGTAGTCTGGGCTAGTACCAACATCACAAAAGGGAAAATCAGAACTCCAAAAGCACCCGCAACATTCTTCACGGCAGGAGGCTGTGAATCATGGCCAAGAACAACAGTGCCACTCGGAACATGCAGGCAGAGTCTGCTGGACGGGGGATGACTGGGAGTGCACTGCAGACCTCCCAGAATGGAAGTCACCCAGAGATCATCAGCAAGAGTGGCATGAGACCAGACATAATAGTCCACTCTCAGTCAACCAGGCAGCTGATCATGATCAAGCTCACGGTGCCATATGAGAACAGAATGGAGGCAGCTCAAATCTACAAGACTGAAAAGTACGTTGATCTGGCAAACAGCCTGAGGAGAGAAGGCTCAGATTCAGATTCAGATTCAGAAAACTTTATTACCTCTCGTTAAAAGAGAAATTACATTTGTGACCGCTGCCCTAAAAGTTAAGACACATATTTATAGTTACAAATGTGACACTGAAAATTAAAATTACTTTCAAACTATAAAACATGCGCGTATCACCAAAATGAGAATTTCATTCTTTGTCCTTTTTGGTAGTGCAAATAAAGCATGCACTCAGCCACTCATATTATATATATATACATACATGTGTGCACGTATATGAGAGAGAGAGAGAGAGAGAAGAGAGAGAGAGAGAGAGAGAGAGAGAGAGAGAGAGAGAGAGAGAGAGAGAGAGAGAGTGATTTATCATTAAAATTCTAGTTGCAAAGTGAAACGACTGCAGGCGGAAATCTAAACAAAATCTTAAATAAATGTCAACGAACCGCCCAGAGAAACGTGGACACACGAGTCACAAGACAACACACAACGCGTTTCGACCTCTTAGGTCTTCCTCAGGTGAAACAAGACGGGACAAAATAACGAAAATGTACTTAGCTTTGATCGCTTCAGATTGCTTCTGAGTGAGCGCCTTCCTTGCGCTGAACTCAGAAGCAATCTGAAGCGATCAAAGCTAAGTACATTTTCGTTATTTTGTCCGTCTTTGTTTCACCTGAGGAAGACCTAAGAGGTCGAAACGCGTTGTGTGTTGTCTTGTGACTCGTTTGTCCACGTTTCTCTGGGCGGTTCGCTGAGATTTATTTAACATTAAAAATCATTAAGATAAGACATATTCCAGACATTTCTATTCCTCACTGCTCCAGGACATACACACATAACACACACACACACATACTCCAGCATCTATACTTTCCAGCTTGCTCACAGACATACACACCCCCGCGCACATGCTTATGTCACAGGTATCTCTTCTTCTTACACGCTGTGTTTGTTTTAAAAACGCAATGGATTTGAACACAAAGCTCTTTTTTGTGCGCATCAGCTTTAGCTCTGGGGACACAAAATCGTCTGCCTTATGGAAGGAGCTCAAACTGTTGCGCAAGCGTGTGCCCACTGTCATTAACAACCGTACGAGCCTTGTTCCCCGCACGCCTTTCATACAACTCACTCATACTCTTCTGTCTCTCACCAACAATCATACCACAGATGTACACGACGCTATCCAAGAGTTTGCTGTTTTTCAAATTAAGATTTCCATATCAGCAAATGCATGAAAAAGTCAACACAGACTCAATAAAACTCCTGTAAAATGTTTTTAGAATTAATTGTTCAGCATTATATATATATATATATATATATATATATATATATATATATATATATATGAGAAATATATGTGCGTGTTGTGTGTGCGTGTGTGTGTGTGTGTGTGTGTGTGTGTGTGTGTGTGTGTGTGTACGCTATAGACTCAAAAACGGCTCAACCAATTTTAATGAAATTTGGCAAGTACGTCTGTTGCAACCCAAGGATGGTTTGGGGCTAATGTCTAAAAAAAAAAAAAAATGAACCGTTAAAAAAACCGTTAAAAAAACTGTTATAACGGTTTCAAAGACATCTTTTTCCTCAGCTTTTCGTCAAATAGCCATTGTGATATTGCACAGGTACAGGACTACTTCTCGAAAATTAGAACCGTTGTTTGGCAGTTAAAAAACGTTATTTATAACAGTTAATAACCGTTAAAAAACACCAAACCCTATAAAAACTCTTTAAAAAACCGATCTTCTTGAAATTTGGCATGTACGTCTCTTGTAACCCGAGGATGGTTTTGGGCTAAACTCTAAAGAAAAATAAAACCGTTAAAATCGGTAAAAAAAAACTGTTATAACGGTTTCAAAGACATCTTTTCCTTTGCTTTTTCATCAAATAGCCGTTGTGATATTGCACAGGTACAGGGCTACTTCTCGAAAATTAGAACCGTTGTTTGGCAGTTAAAACACGTTATTTATAACAGTTAAAAAACCGTTAAAAACACCAAACCCTGTAAAAAAACTGTTTAAAAACCGATCTTCTGAGGTTGGCGGCCACGACAGTCATCGGATCGCCACCAAACTTGACATAAGCCTACAGGAACAACCAGCGGGTAACATACAGTCATTCGATAGTCATTATGACAATTAAATTTGACGATTAAAACCCGTTCTTTTCAAAATTTAGGCTATTCTTGAAAAAATTCGGTATACATGTGCAGTTTTAAACGCTGAAAAATGATATACAACTTTTACGAACCGAAATTTAAAATTGACCGTTAAAAAACGTTATTTTATAAATTTAGAGTATATTTGAAGAAATTCGATATACACATGTGCAGTTTTAAACACTAAACAATGATGTACAATTTTTAAGATCCAAAAGTTAACATTGACCATTAAAAACGTTATTTTCTAATTTCGAAATTTACAATGTTCTTGATAACATTCCGTATGCACGTACAGTTTTAAGCGCTGAACAGTGTTATGGAAATTTTATTAACCAAAACTTAACATTTACCTTTAAAAAACCGTTATTTTCTAAATTTACACCATTAAAATTCAGTATCAATATGTCCAGTAACGGTAAGTAATTTTGCAACATGGATCAAACAGGGTAGGGGGATGAAAAGGGAAGAATGAGAGGGGCCAGAAAAATGATTGTACCGTGCAAAGCCTGATACACTATTTTTACATGAGACACAGACCCGTTGATTAACTCAAGCAAAACCTAAATAAACTACTTTTGCACAAAGTCTGTTCCTACAAAATTAAGGGCAATCAGAAGAATGGAAATGGGAACAGTGAGTGCAGGCGGAAAATCGAGCGGGAGAAGCATCTCGACGTGCTAGGGAAGATCCAGAGGAAAGGGGCCAGAGGCAGGCGGAAAATCGGGCGAGAGACGCATCTCGGCGTGCTAGGGAAGATCTAGAGGAAAGGAACCAGCAGACCGTGTCCGGACTGCATCTCAGCGTGCCCGGGAAGAACCACATGAGACGCAAGTAAGGCAGCAAACAAACAGGAGACCACGAGCCAATGCTAATGCTGCAAAGAACATTGCGTGGCAAAAAGCAGCCTTTTCCTACAAAATAAAGGGCAATAAGAAGAATGGCAATGGGAATGGGTATCGCAAAGAATGTTCATATCCCGGGCGATGCCGGGTGCCCCTGCTAGTGTGTGTGTGTGTGTGTGTGTCGATCCGAAAACAAAACTGAACAATTAGGCATACGTTTGCTTTCCAAATGTTTCAGATAAATGAGCAAAGGCACTACATTGACCAAAAACTCAGAGATCTAAAAGCGATAAGTAAAAGGAGGCTTGCAACTCGTCATTACTGTTATGACGTCTTCGCGAAAGTTCCTCTTTTCCTGTCTCCCTTTTCAATTGTAACAACAAGTTAAATGATTTTATACAGGCTAGGCAGATTTTAAAAATCAGAGTTTTCTCAAATGCTATGCAGATAAAGAAGATCAGAGTAGTCACAAATTCCATACGTACAGGTGTACAAGGTAAGAAGTTTTAGAAATGCTACAGAGACAAAGAAGATTGGGGTTTTAGAAATGCTACAAAGATTAAAAACTGTTAGAGATGTTAGAAATGTTACGAGTAAAAACGGTAAGAAGCTTTACAAATGCTACACACAGACAGCGAAGATCGGAGGTTTCAGAAACGCTTCATAGATCAAGAAAATCAGGTTTCACAAATGATACACCGATTTCAAAAAAAAAAAAAGAAAAAAGAAAGAGAGAGAGAGAGAGAGAGAGAGAGAGAGAGAGAGAGAGAGAGAGAGATTTTACAAATGCTACAGAGTGAATAAGATAAGAGTCTGTACAAATGAAGATAAAGAAGCTTCTACAAATAAACACAAAGAAGTCTTCACAAATACAGATAAAGAAGACTGTAGGATTCACAAATTGCAGGGTTCACAAATGTTGCATAGATAATGAAGACCAAAGGTTCCATAAATTCTACACAGATAGATAAAAAAGATGTTTCCAGTGCTGTACAAATAAAGTTGTTCAGAGATTTCATAAATGTTACACAGTTTTTTTTTTTTTTAAGTCAGAGATTTCACTAATGCTACAACGATAAAAAGATAAAAGGTTTTACAAATGCTATACATATACAGAAGATCAGAGGTTTCACAATTACTTTACAGATAAAGAAGATTGTAGGTTTCACAAATGCTAGAGAGACAACGATGATGAGAAGCTTCACAAATGCTGGACAGAAAAACATGAGAAGTTTTGAAAATGCTTTGCAGAGAAAGTGGAACAGAGGTTTTACAAATGCTATATAGATAAAGAAGATCAGAGGTCACTCAAATGGTAAAAAGATACAGATCGAGATTTCGCAAATGCTACACACACAAAGATTAGAGATTTCACAAATGCTGCATAGATAAAGAAGATCAGAGGTTTTACAAATGCTACACATATAAAGAAGACCAGAGGTTTTACAAATGCTACACAGATAAAGAAAATTAGAGATGTCACTTACGCTACATAGATAATGAATATAGATGTTTTACTAGACGATGAAAACGCAGCATGAACAGAGAGTTACTTCTCTTCTTAAACTGGGCACAAAATGGAATGTGAATTAAAAAAAATACTAAATAATAACAGAGAGCATTGCTGTCACTATTACTGTTGCTATTATAATGATGTTGTTTAACTATCCTCTGACCCTTCTCCTTTCTGCCCTTTTGTCAGTATAGTTAATATTTGTACCACAATAACTATTCTCACATTATTACTAAAAGTAGTTGTAGTACTCCTCGTTTCATTATTTTCATCGTTATCATCATCATCACCACCACCACCACCATCATCATCATCATCATCATCATCATCATCATCATCATCATCATCATCATCATACCATCATTGTCATTATTATTTCATTATTATTATTACTATTATACTATATATTATTATATTATTATTATCATTATTATTATTATATCAATATCATTATTATTATTATTATTATCATTAGTGTTATTGTTATTATTTTCATCGCTACTACTACTATACTACTACTACTACTACTACTACTACTACTACTACTACTACTATCATCATTATTATCTTTACTATTACTGTTGTTGTTGTTGTCATTACTGCTATCATTATTTTCTTCATTATCATTATTATCGTATTTACTATTATGAGTATTATTATCATTATTATTTTTTCATTATTATTTCTATTATTATCATTATGTTATCATTATCATTATCGTCATTATCATTATTACTATTTTGATCCGAATCGTCTTCCTTCCAAACAGTATCGTTTTCATTCCACATCCGTTTTGCGCTCTGTTTGAGCAGATAAGTGAATGTCTGTGTTTTGTTTTCATTAAGTGTTGTTTGTCTCGCCTGCAGAAGATCAAAGAGGTCGAAAGGCGAGGTGTTTATGTTATAATTGTTTTGTTTCTTTCGTTTGCCTTCATACTTTTTCTTTTAAGTAATATTGTATACAAACAAGTAATCTTGTACACAAAGTAAGATTATGCACAAGTAATGTTGTTCACAGGTAAGTAATGTTGCACGCAAATTAGTAATGTCACAGTTTCAGCTTCATCAAAGAAATGTCACTGCGTGTGGACTAGTCCATACACGCTGCACTCCATATGCTAAATTTTTGAGACCATACTGCGCAGGGTTTACAGCTGGTGATGTGATGAAAAATTTAAGAGGAGGATTTTTAAGCGCCAGTTGCAGAATACCATCAGAAGTATTACTAAATTACTACATGCCATTTGTATATTTTTCCCATCTCATTTCCAAACTTGGTACGCTACAGCCCCAAGGCATCAACATCCAACAATAACACAAATATACATACCCACCACTTCAACACCAGTCGGCAATATCTTCCACCAACACACACACATACATACATACACACATGCACACACACCCACCACCCTACCTCTCACTATCCACTTCATACAGAAGTTGTAGCCACCCTCCATTTATTTCATTTCATTTTTTGTTTTTACCTTTATTGTATCTTTTTAAATTTATCTATTTATTTGTTTTCCCCCTAGATCTGATTTTATTAGCATTACCCACACCCCCCACATACAACTACCCACACATAACTATATCATCGCCATCACCACCCATGATCCCCTTCTGGGTGGCCTCGTTTCCTTCCTGTGGCCATTTTGGTCGTGCAGCGAATATGACAAGATAAGTGGTTTCTCGTTCCTCGTTTCCACGTCCTAAATGTTATTGTTTTTGCCTGAAGAAGACCCAAGAGGTCGAAATGCGTTGTCTTGTCCTGTACTTTGTTTGTCTATGTCCTTGGCGGCAACTAACCCCCTCTTTTTCTGAATTTTGCTTGACTCCCAAGCTGTTCCACCTCCTGACGTTCACCATGATTAATTCTGTGGCTCTCTGATGTCTGCCTATAAAACTGTATCTGATACTGTTATTAAAATAGTGATCATGAAAATTCCCATCAACACATGTGTTTTTTAGATCCACCACCATCCTGTTTTCTCTTGCCATTGATGATTTGGTGCCATATATTACTGAATTGTGAATGAATCCCTACGCGCAAGCTGCTTTCCTTCTGTATTCAAAGCTGCAATTGTTAGACCTTTACTAAAGAAACCCTCCCTTGATGCTGATAATCTTAAAAATACAGGCTTGTTTCTAATTTACCCTTTCTTTCTAAACTCATTGAAAAGATTGTCATTCTTCAACTTCGCAATCTCCTGCACTGCAACAACCCCCTCTACCCTTTACAGGGTTGGGCAAGGTTTTGCTTTTAATCCTTTTATAATATGTAAACGTGGTAGATTGAAACGTGGTGACAGTCCTGAGATAACCTTTGCTGTTGACGAGACTATAATTTTTAATCTTAATCTTACCCTTTACAGTCTGCTTATCGTTCTGGCCACAGTACAGAAACTGTTCCTCCTGAAAATTGTGAACATCTCTTATTGGCTCTGAATGATAAGCAAGTATCTGTGCTCTCTCTCTTGACTTATCTGCTGCTTTTGACACCATTGATCATTCAATTCTTTTGTCTCTCGTCTGCACGACACTTTCGGTATTTCTGAAAGCACTGTCATGGTTTCTGTTTTATCTATCTGATTGAACTCAGCTTGTCTCTGTTAATGGTTTCTCCTCTCAACCAGCTATCCTCCAGTACAGAGTTTCCCAAGGATCCGTCTTGGGCCCCCGCCCAATCTCCAACATTGTTGCCTATTATAGCCTGTCTCACCGCTGCTTTTCAGAAGACAATCAAATTTGAATATCCAGCGATATCTCTAAGCTGCCTTCTGCAATCCAGCTCACACAGGCGTGTATCACTGACATAAAATCTTGGATGAAAGTTAACAAATTTCTGCTCAACAAGGAAAAAAAACTGAAATGATCTTCTTTGCACCCCCAAAGGACTTCCTTTATCTGACTGTATCTCAAACTCTAACCACTTGGAAAATTGCCTAATTCAGCCATCTTCATCAGCATGGAATTCAGGTGTTACCCATGACTCAGCACTTTCCTGCCAACAACATGATTCCACAGCCTGCCGTGTCTGTTACTTTGAGCTTCGCCGCATTGGTTCTGTGCGACATCTTCTCTCTGTTGATGCCATAAAAAACCTTATTTTTGCCTTCATTCTATTAAGACTTGATTAATGTAATTCTCTCCTTGCTGGCTTTCCCAAGAATCTTCTCATTCGTCTCCAGAAAGTACAAAATGATGCTGCTCGTTTGGTTCTTAGACAACCAGATCTTCTCATGTCATTCTCTCTTTTACTTCACTGGTTGCGGGTCGAAAAACGAATAGACTAAAAAAAAAAAACTGTCCTATACTCTGCTTTAATTTTTGAATGGCTTAGCTCCTTTCTACCTTTCTGATCTCCTTCATCACTATGTTCCTTCTAGGCAGTTGCGTTCTTCTACCGACAAGACTCTGCTCAAAATCCCTCCATTTCGAACTAAAACCTATGGTGATTGCACTTTTTCTTTTCAGGGTCCGGTTTCTTAGAATATACTCCCAATAACTTTGCGTAGTTCAAGTTCTCTGTCTCCCTGCAGGGCATCTCTTAAAACAACCCTCTTCACCTATCAATAGCAGTTCTTTCTTCACCTTCCCCTTGTCCATCAAATTAATTATGGAACGTGTGTGTGTGTGTGTGTGTGTGTGTGTGTGTGTGTGCGCGCCCGTGCGTGCGTGCGTGCGTGCGTGTGTGCATGTGTGTGTGTGTGTGTGTGTGTGTGTGTGTGTGTGTGCACGCGCGCGCGCATGCTATTGTGTAGGTTGTTGCAAAACAGTGTTTGTGTGATTTTTTGTGTGTATGTGTGTGTGTGTGTGTGTGTGTGTGTGTGTGTGTGTGTGTGTGTGTGTGTGTGTGTGTGTGGGGGGGTGGGGTGTGTCAATGTGTGTGAGGGGGGGGTGGGGGGTCAATGCATTTCAGTTTGTAGGTGCATGGTACTTATTGCAACATTTATCTTCTTATTGGCTTCATATATATATATATATATATATATATATATATATATATATATATATATGTGTGTGTGTGTGTGTGTGTGTGTGTGTGTGTGTGTGTGTGTGTGTGTGTGTGTGTGTGTGTGTGTGTGTGTAATGAAGATAAAACCCTACAATATGCTGGACACAACTCAGTGATGTGTGGGTGCACTGCTGATCCAGAAACTGGCCAGTCGCAGAGCACAAAAATAAAAGCAGGTACACCAACCACACACTCCACATGTTTTTTGCTTTTAAGCTTTCGCCTTTTATTTAGGCTTCGTCAGAAATCTGCAACACAAGTACACACAACTGAAGAAATCCGCCCGGACCCATTTCTACACACACAGTCATGTATATGGACACACACACGCACACAACAAACAAACACACACACACACACACACACACACACACACACACACACACACACACACACACACACACACAACAACATATCATACCATATTATCATGGCTCCCCCAGGTTTCAATCTAAAAGTTGAGCCCATTAACAGTATATACATCTCCACCCCCTCACTCACCCACTCATAGGCTCCCCTCTCTATCTTTATTTCACATATAATAGCCCCCCCACCCCCCCTCCCACCCACCCACACACCAATGTGGGGTGTGCAAGGGGGAGGGGGGCATGAGGAAATCCGTAGATAACAAAAATCATCGGACATTCAGCCCTAAAACTTTCATTTTCTTTTGATAAATAATTTTTGAGAGTTATAGGTAAAACTTCTATGGTAACTAGAACCCACAAAACATCAGCAATGGCACACGGGAAGTCATAGAAACTGCCACACAATAGCAGAAAAGGGGCCAAGCACAACTCCACTCACATCTTACACAATGCAAACTGCCATCCAAAATAATAATATACCGTACCTACATTACTTTTAAGAATGTTATATTAAAAACCTACCGATGAAACGGAGTTAAAATACCTCGGTGTTAATTAAAACTTAGTACAACTGTATTGTCTTGTTTCACATTGCACACTGGTGCAGAAGACAACGATCCACTGCTTATTATATTGCTGTGAGCTAAAAAAAAAAAAAAGAAAAGGAAAAAAAAAAAAAAGGTTTTTGTAAACACTGTTTACTACAACCTATCTTCTATTTAGCCCACACTTTAATCAAGTAAACAAACATACAAACACATACGCGCTCTCTCTCTCTCTCTCTCTCTCTCTCTCTCTCTCTCTCTCTCTCTCTCTCTCTCTCTCTCTCCCCCCTCCCCCCCCCTCTCCTCCTCTCTTCTCTCTCTCTCTCTCTCTCTCTCTCTCTCTCTCTCTCTCTGTCTCTCTTAATCTCTTTCTTATAACACACACACCCACTCACTCCTTACACACACACACACACACACACACACACACACACACACACACACGCGCGCGCACACACACACACACACACACACACCCCACACTCCACACACACTCCACACACAAAAACTCATTCACCTTCACCACACATCCAATTTAACCCTAATGGGGATCATAGCTAGAAGAAGAGGGAAAAGGGCATGTGAGGAAAGAACAACCAGGGGAGGGGACATACCTCAAACCAACAGTAATTAAGAAGGCATTACCTAGTACTTTTTAGAATTGTTTTACAGTAGGCACAAAATATCATCATTGTTCTAATAAAACTATAAAAATATAAAAATCCTATACATCCAATCTGGAGTCATCTAAGATTTTTCATAATATATTATACTCTATCATACTCCCCCCCTCCTCCACCCCTCCTCCCCTCTACACCCCCACCCCACCCCCCTCCCAGCAAGTGATAGGGACCATCTCAACTCCTCCACCCCTCTACTCACTCAGAACTGGATTCTCTTTTTCATAATCGAAGCAAAGTCTTTCCTTTCATTCCCTCCCGTTGACAGTGTGCCCAAATGAGCCCGCCAATACAGTTCTCTTTCCAGCAATTTTTCTGTTGTCCACACATGCTGAATTGGTACAATGTTCGGGAACATAACATTCTGATCTTGTGGATGCTTCTCACTTGCCACATGTGATGCAACTGTACCTTTTTTGGTCTTACTAAGTTTAACATAGCTTTTATGATTCGACCATCTCTTTTTCAAATTTACTGTTGACCCAACATAGAGGAAATCTTGATGTAATTTGCACTGAATCATATAAATTACATTAGGTGTGGTGCAGTTCAGATGAGACTTTATGTTCCACCTTCTCCCATCCCAACGTGACTTGAAAGATGTAGTGTCTATGGAATGTACATGTAGTGTCTATGGAATGTACACACGTGTCACACTTCTTGTCACATTTGAAAAATCCTATACCGTTTTCAGCGCCATGTTGCAGAGTACGTTTTGGGACTGATGGTTTATATATTTTACCTAAGTTTTTGGCTGTCCTGTCTCCTGCAATGATAGATTTCTTCGGAAACATTTTCAAATTGTCTGGATTTTGTACAACTTCAGATTGTTTCTTATTATATTTGATTTATCTGGAACTCTTGGGTCCCAAGTAGTAACTCAAGCCAGTTTCTTCTGTTTGTTTTTTTAACGTTTCTGCAAGGCTTTCTTTCTGGGCACACTGGCACCTACATGTATTTATGTGTGTATATATACACACACATATATGTTATATGTTATATATCCATATATGTTATATGTTATAGTTTATTATAGTTCAGTCCCTTGCGGAATCATTCCAAGAACTGGCTCTCAGCACTTGTGTCCTAAAATGTTATCTTTTTATATTTTCTACTTTTCACAAGAAAGTGTAAGTCATTTTGTTGTTTCATAATTTTCTTTGCTTCTTAGGTGGGACCTTTGGTGGACTTTTTGAAAAACTCAGCAAATATACTATGCTATTGCACAATAGCCTTTTTCTGGGATATCATTTTACTTAAAAGCTAAAAGGCAGAGGAATCAAGTTAGAACTTTCCGAAGTCACTGAAGAGAAACAGTCAGAGTACGAAATACCGGTGTAACGAGAAAGTTTTACCTCCCCGAATGGTTTAACTCCCAGGGAGTTAAACTGTGCACTTGTAAATTTTAACTCCCTGGAAGTTAAACTAGAATATAAAAACTAACTCCCTCTGTGTTTCAGTTTGACTCCAGGGGAGTTATTCTGATAAACCACCAGAATCACCCGCACCTCACTACCACCCATGCATCTTATATATATATATATATATATATATATATATATATATATATATATATATATATATATATATATATATATATATTCATAGATGAGCACATGAATATGTACACGGACATTTCCTTTCCCTATGATGATGATTATCATGAACGTTAAATCCCATTCTCTTACAGAAAGACATCTGGAATAGGTGGGTGGGGCGTCATATTAGTCATGATCAGATTAACTCTCCTTCTGTTATAAAGTACTCTCCCTGGGAGTCAGAAAACACGTGTACACAGTAACTCCCAGGGGAGTTATTCTAAACTGTGAAAAACTGACTCCCCTTAGTGGGCAGGGATTTAAACTTTTACACGCCTGGATTAACTCCCGGGAGTTAATCTGGATATAGTGCAGGCTAACTCCCAGGGCGGTCATTCTGTTACAGGGTGGGAATTAAGTCTGATTTATGTACAAAATGACTCCCCCTTAATGTTTCAAGAATTTGTTGAGACTTGTACAAAAAAGATTTTAGAACATTTTTAAGTTTTACTAAGTGGAGTTATTTTGGCACAGGGTGGGAGTCATTGTAGTTTAACTCCCAGGGAGTTAAAATTTACATATGAACAGCTTAACTCCTGGGAGTAAAACCATTCAGGGAGTTAAAACTTTTCGTTACACGGTATCCGACCATTTCTTATAATATGTTAGTGAGGGTTTTTTTTTCCCCTTTGGAGATTTCTCCCCCTTGGAGACTATAAGCTTAATAAAGGCTCATTTTGAGAAGCATTTCTTATTCCCCATTCACCCACTCTCAGCACATACCGTAAGTCAGGCCGCTGCAGTTTCCAACATTTCATTCCATGCGAATTTTCGCCCGACTTGGGCTTCTTCAAAACGAATTCTGATCGTCGTAACCCGAGCAGGGAAAAACAGCAATATTCTCACCAAGAGAACAACTCACAGGCAGAAAAAAAACACGCTCACCACCTCCATACCCCATCCAACAACATACATATCCCCCCCCCTCTCTCTCTCTCTCTCTCACACACACACACACTCTCACACACACACACACACACACACACACACACACACACACACACACACACACACACACACTCACACACACACACACACACACACACACACACACACACACACACACACATATATATATATATATATATATATATATATATATATATATATATATATATATCGGAGGTTGTCAGGGCGGTCACACATTCAGGCGTGCACATACACCAACGCACGCGCTCTCTCACATAATACATACGCACGCACACACACACACACACACACACACACACACACACACACACACACACACACACACACACACACACACACACACACACAGTGCTGCATACTTTGCGCCGAGATGAACTTAGGACCTGAAGTGTGGTTCTCTTTATGCAGATCACAGCACGGAGAGCCCCCATATTTCCACCCATTTTTTCAACGAAGACAATCCCAAGCGTTCCTTTAAGAAAAAAAATGCATCCATGATTTTCCAAGAATCCTCTAGACCTACACAAAAAGGCCATGAATCTCCCAATATTTGCAGAACTTGGTCGTTTTGCGATACCAGGCTGTATTACTGAAAGCTACTTGCTTACTAGAAACCATACATACTTCGAATAGAGGCGTGATCTCATTAGACTTCGCGTTAGCGCTTAGGACCTACAAACAGAAAGGAGTCGATACATGAACACTACAAGAGGAGACAGGAAATACAGGTGTGTAAACAAACAATAACAACCACCACTAAGAAACGAGCACTGAGATCATCAGTGAAATAAATTAATGAAAAAAAAAAAAAATTTAAAGTGCAACAACAACAAAATCAATTAATAACAAGAAAATAGCATATTATATTTCATAATTCACTATCAGAGATACAGTTTAAAAAAGAAAAAGAAAACACACAAAAGCAGAACAAGAGAAAGCAGAAAAAGCAAATGTTAAGTATATAAAGAGACACATTAAACGATCTTCATTCATCCATCCATCCATCCATCCATCACACGCGCGCGCGCGCACACACACACACACACACACACACACACACACACACACACACACACACACACACACACACACTGACTGACTGAAAAACCATTTACTGTCAGATTAACATAGTGTACACACACACACACACACACACACACACACACACACACACACACACACACACACACACACACAGGCGTGCACGTACTCTCACACACACACACACACACACACACACACACACACACACACACACACACACACACACACACAAGAAAGCGCTGCTCACCTCGAGAAGGAACGTAGAGGTACGGAGCTGAAAGTAGGTGTACTGACAAACACGGTAGAACACACTGTTCAAAGACATTTTAACGCTTTGTGAACAGAAGACGCGCATGAGTCCAGCCATTCACTACTCTTTCAACAGGCGTAGATGAAGCGGAAAACTAATAACATCCATGAAAACAAAGCTGAAGGGCCAGACGAAATCAATTCGATGATAATTATTGAAAATTTCTGTATCCTATATTGTGGAGCCCTTGAATGTATTGCTAATAAATTTTCGCTGACAGCTTCTTCATGCCAGAGTACTATGATGTATTATTATCTTTATCATTATTATTATTATTATTATTATTATTATTATTATTATTATTATGTTATTGTTATTATAGTTGTTGTTGTTGTCATCATCATCATCATCATTATCATTATTATTATTATTATATGGTTGTTTCTTGTTGTTGTCGTTGTCATTATTATTCATATCTTTATTATTACTATTATTATCATTATCATTATTATTATCATTATCATCATTATTTTTACCACTATTCTTATTATTATCATCAGCAGCAGCAGCAGCATCGTCATCATCATAATCGTCACCATTATCATTAGTAGTGGAAGTAGTAGTGGTAGTAGATAACAAACAAGGAACACTATGTCTACAGACAGATCTACAGATAACAGACAAGGAACACTATATCTACAGATAATAGACAAGGAACACTACGTCTACAGACAGATACAGAAAAAAGAACACTGTGTTTACAGATAACAGACACGAAACAGTGTGTACAGACAGATAACATATAAGGAACACTACGTACACAGATAACAGACTAGGAACACTGTGTCTACAGATAACAGACAAGGAACGCTTCGTCTACAGATAACTGACAAGGAACATTGTGTCTACAGATAACAGACAAGGAACTACGTCTACAGATAACAGGACAGAAACATTGTGTCTACAGATAACAGACAAGGAACACTATGTCTACAGATAACAGAAAAGGAACATTGTGTCTACAGATAACATACAAGGAACACTATGTCTACAGATAACAGAAAAGGAATATTGTGTCTACAGATAACAGACAAGGAACACTATGTCTACAGATAACAGGAAAAAGGAACAATGTGTCTACAGATAACAGACAAGGAACACTATGTATACAGACGGAAAACTGACAAGGAACACTATGTCTACAGACAGATAACTGACAAGGAATACTATGTCTACAGATAACAGACAAAAAACACTATGTCTACAGATAACAGGAAAGGAACATTGTGTCCACAGATAATAGACAAGGAACAGTGTGTACAGATAACAGACAAGGAAAATTTATGTCTACAGACAGATAACAGACAAGGAACACTAAGTCTACAGACAGATAACAGATAAGGAACACTATGTCTACCGATAACAGACAAGGAACTCTATGTCTACAGATAACAGACAAGGAACACTATGTCTACAGATAACAGACAAGGACCACTATGTCTACAGATAACAGACAAGGAACACTGGGTCTGCAGATAACAGATAAGGAACATTGTGTATACAGACAGATAACAGGCAAGGAACACTATGTTTACAGATAACAAACTATGAACACTGTGTCTACACACAGATAACAGACAAGGAACTTTGTGTCTTTAGACAGATGACAGAAAAGAAACTTTTTTGTCTATAGACAGATAACAGACAAGGAACTTTGTGTCGATAGACAGATAACAGAAAAGGAACACTGTGTCTACAGATAACAGACAAGGAACATTGTGTTACAGACAGAGAACAGACGAAGAACATTGTGTCTAGAGACAACAAACAAGGAACACTGTGTTTACAGATAACAGACAAGGAACATTGTTTCTGCAGACCGTTAAAAGAGAACACTGACCTATGACAAAGCTGCTCTGACGCCAAACGGTTTACTGTCCAGCTCACATTTGAATGTCCAACCTCCAGACACCCAGCTCTCACAAACACAGCATTCAGACATCCAGCTTTCACACACACAGCATTCACCGACACCACATCGTGGATACCAATATTCACAGACATCAGCATTCACAGACACTAACCTTTAGAAACATCCAGCACTCAAAATCAACCACCTTCATAGACACCCAGACTTCACAGACACCTACTTCACAGATACTGATTTCACACGGACACTCATAATTCACAGACATAAACTTCACAGAAGGCAATCTTTACAGACATAAACTTCACAGACACCGACATTCACAGACATCCAGACTTCACAGACACCAGCCTGCACAGACACTACACTACCGTCAAGACACAGACCTTCATTGACACTAACCTTTAGACAGCAACTTTCACTTACACTACCCTTTACAGACACCCACCTTTACTTACACTAACCGCCAGCCCTCACTTACACTAACCATTACAGACACCAACCTTCATTTACACTAACCTTAATAGACATCAGCCCTCTCTTGCACACCCTTTCACAGACACTAACCAATCTTCACTTACACTAACCGTTACAGATACCAGCCCCCACTTCCACTAACCTTTACAGACGCCAACCTTCTCTTACACTAACCTTACAGACACCAATCTTCAATGGTACTCATCTTTACAGACACTAGACTTCACTTACACTAACATTTACAGACACCAGCCTTCACTTACACTAACATTTACAGAGACACCAGCCTTCACTTACACGAACTTTTACAGACAGCCACCTTCACTGACATTAACTTTTGCAGATACAGATACCAACGTTCACTTTAATTAACTAATCACTACAGACACTAACTTTTACTTACACTACCCATTACAGACACTAACTTTCACTTACACTAACCATTACAGACACTACCTTTCATTTACACTAACATTTACAGACACTAATTTTCACTTACACTAACCGTTACAGACACCAGCCTTCACTTACACTAACATTTACAGACACTAACTTTCACTTATACTAAAGATTACAGACACGAACTTTCACTTACACTAACCATTACAGAGACTAACTTTCACTTACACTGACATTTACAGACACCAGCCTTCACTTAACTAACCTTTATAGACACTAACTTTTACTTACACTAACCATTACAGGCACTAACTTTCACTTACATTAACCTTTACAGACACCAGCTTTCACCTACACTAACATTTACAGACATTAACTGTCACTTACAGTAAAGATTACAGACACGAACTTTCACTTACACTAATCATTACAGACACTAATCGTTACAGATACAAATCTTCACCTACACACTAACATTTACAGACACCAACCTTCACTTATACTAACCTTTACAGGCACTAACTTTCACTTACTCAAACCTTTACAGACACTAACCTTCACTTCCTCTAACCGTTACAGACACTAACTTTCACTTCCACTAACCATTACAGACACTAAACGTCCACTTACACTAACTGTTACAGACACAAATCTTCACTTACACTATACTTTACAGACACTAATTTTCACTTCCACTAACCATTACAGACACTAATGTCCACTTACACTTACAGACACAAATCTTCACTTACGCTATACAGACACTAACTTTCACTTCCACTAACCGTTACAGACACTAACTTTCACTTCCACTAACCATTACAGACACTACAAACATTACAGACAGGCGCGCGCGCATGTGTGTGTGTGTGTGTGTGTGTGTGTGTGTGTGTGTGTGTGTGTGTGTGTGTGTGTGTGTGTGTGTGTGCGTGCGTGCGTGCGCGCGCGCGCGCGCGCTTTGAATTAGAATTATGATTTTATCATGTTTTTCTGTAATATGTGCTTTGGGCTCTTGCGAGATAAAGCGCTCTATAAATATCCTTTTATATTACATTACATTACTAACGTCCACTTACACTCACTGTTACAGACACAAATCTTCACTTACACTATACTTTACAGACACCAGTCTTCACTTACACTGTCCATTACAGACACTAATTTTCACTTACACTAACCGTTACAGATACCAGCCTTTACACTAGCATTTGCACACACCAAATCTCGCGTACACTAATCTTTACAGACGCCAACCTTTACTTACACTAAATATTACAAACACCACCTTTACACTAACCGTTACAGACACAAGCCTTTACACTAACCTTTACAGACACCAAATTTCACTTACATTAACCTTTACAGACGCCAACCTTCACTTACTCTGACCATTACAGTTACCAGCCAATACACTCAACTTTACAGACACCACCCTTTACACTAACATTTACAGACACCAACACTTATACATACCACCCTTAATTTACACTAACCGTTAGACACACCATCCTTTACTCTAATCTTTACAAGCACCAAATTTCATTTGCGCTAATAGTTACAGACTCCAACCTCACTTTACATTAACCGTTACAGACACCAGCCTTTACACTACCCTTTACAGACACCAATTTCACTTATACTAACCTTTACAGACACCAGCCTGCACTTACACTAAGCTTCACAGGCACCAACCAACCTTCACTTACAGTAACCGTTACAGACACCAGCCTTTAAACTAACCTTTACAGACACTAGCCTTTACACTAACCTTTACAGAACCCAACCTTCACTTTCACTATCCTTTACGAACACAAACCTTCACTTACACTAGCCTTTACAGACAACCTTTACACTAACCTTTACAGATAACAGCCTTTGCACTAAGCTTTACAGACATTGACATTTACTCACACTAACTATTACAGACACTAGCCTTTATACTAACATTTACTGACACCAGCCTTTACACTAAGCTTTACAGATACGAAATTTCACCTACGCTAACCTTTACAGACACCAGCCTTTACACTAACCTTTGCAGACACCAACTTTCACTTACGTCAACCTTTACAGACACCAACCTTTACACTAACCTTTACAGACACTAGCCTTCAATTATACTAAACTTTACAGACACCAGGCTTCAGTTACACTAACCTTTAAACTTGCAACCTTTACTTACTCTGTTGCAGACACTAGCCTTTACACTAACCTTTAGAGACACTAACCTTCATTTACACTAACCTTTACAGACACCAGCCTTTATTCTAACCTTTACAGACGCCAACCTCCACTTACACTAGCCTTAAAGACACCAACCTTTACACTAATCTTTACATGCACCAATTTCACTTCACTTACACTAACCTTTACAGACACCAGTCTTTACACTAACCTTTGCAGACACCAATTCTCACATACACTAGTCTTTACAGACATCAGCCTTTACACTAACCTTTACAGACACCAACTTTCACTTACGTCAACCTTTACAGACACCAACCTTTACACTAACCTTTACAAACACCAACATTCACTTACACAAACCTTTACAGACACCAGCGTTTACACTGACCGTTCCCGACACCAGCCTTTACACTAACCTTTACAGACGCCAGGTTTTATTTACACTTACCTTTACAGACGCAGCCGTCACAGACCCGGTGAGCCAGCCGCCGTGAGGACAGGTTGGAAGGAAATGAAGGGAGAGGGCTGGGGATGTCTCCCTGCCTTACTGGTGCACTAATGGGCCGACAGTCAGCCAGGCAGTGACTCCGGGCCGGCATTACGGCTGATAGGATTACACCAACAATCCGGACGATCCTGTCAGTTCACGCCCGTTGGAGGGGCGAGGATGGGAGAGTGGCAGAGCTGCGGGCTGGAGGCCATACTTTGATCACGGCTAACACGGCTGCCGTCACTGCCGCCCGGAGGTCACATCGGGGTCACGGCACGTGAGAGGGAGGATGAGAATCAAGCGACAGGCGAAAGCTACTGGGTCACACTTGTTTAGGTGTTTTCTGTCATTTTATGCGACGTTTGTCCCTTCTCATACAACCACCCCAAATGTTGTTGGGAGTTTGTGAAGCGTAGTGTAATAGTATACTAATAATTAATATCATCATCATCCTTAGGATTATATATGTAATGGCTGATGAGAGAGAGAGAAAGAGAGACAGAAAACAGAGAGAGAGAGAATGCTGGTGGGGGTGTTTAAACGTGCTGTTGTGACCATTTTCCTCTTTTATCTTACCATTTCATGTCAGCATGGCAGCGATGACACAAGTCATCATAGCCTTTGGGTTTATATCCACCAGCAGTATTTTCATTTTGTCAGATCACAGCAGGTGTAATGATTGACATTGCCTTCAAGTTTTTCTTGTGCAAGTGTTGTGGTTACCAATAACATATTAAAGGTATCAAAACCAGGTGTATGTTTGAATCGTCCGTTAGTGAATTCCATGTAGATTTCATGCTATGACTGAAAAGCGTGTTTTCTTATATCTAACTTTTAGTACTTGTGGTATTTTCGTCATATTCTGCCAATATATATATATACACACACACACACACACACACACACACACACACACACACACACACACACACACACACACGTGTGTGTGTGTGTGTGTGTATGTGTTTGTGTGCGCGCGCGCGCACACGCGCACGTACGTACACGTCTGTCGAAGGGGGATATGCATGCAGGTCTATGTGTGGGCAGTGTGTGTGTGAGTGGGGGGGGTGGAAGACAGAGAGAGTTGTTGTCAATTGTCATTGGGATTTCTTCCTTTTTTTTTCTTAATTAAATTCAAGTGAGTTATGCTCCTTGTTTATTCCGGGCTGTAGTCATGTATTGGCATAATCCGTGTGTTGGTCAGTTACAAAGAAAGTTTCTCTCCAAGGAAGGCAAGATTTCCGAACCGATATTCATTTAAACAAGTTGTATGCATGCATTACAAATTAATGTTTTGGGCTTCACAAAGTCAATCAAATCTCAATTAAATGTCACAAGCAAGAGCACTGACTGATGATTTCCTAGAACAAGACAGAACAAATGTACACAAAATAAAGAAACAAACAGACAACAACTATAATCATACATCAATAATACGACATTGCAAATGTATATGATACACCGCTCTACCCCCTCTGCAAGTGAAGATGAGGCAACTGACAATCAAGAAACCAGTATTTACAAATTTTGAAAAGGATATTATTTCCGCAAGACAAACTAGACCAACAGATTATAGGACAAAGCACGATGCATTTCGACCTCTTGGGTCTTCTTAAATCAAAGGATATTATTTCCGCAGGACAAAAAGATTACAGGACAAAACACGATGCATTTCGACCTCTCGGGTCTTCTTCGGGCAAAAGCAAACAACATTTTAGACAATGAAAACGATGAAAGAGCAACTGTTTATCTTATATTCGGCGCAAGGTGGTTGTTGAATGAAACCAGCGTGTTGGGAAGGTGACCATGGAGGTTGAAAAATAATGACAAAACAATAGTAATTTCATAACTAGGGCAATAATAGTGGTGATAGTGAAGAGGATGAAACTATTCAAATAATAGAAGGAAAACTGTTACTTTTGATGATAATATGACGACAATAGTTGTAGTATTAGTGGATAAACACAGAAAGGGAGAGAGAAGAGAGTTTGGAAAGTATTGGAACATCGGGTTGTTGTTGTTGTTGTTGTTGTTGTTGTGTTTGTTGTTGTTGTTTGTTGTTGTTGTTGTTGTTGTTGTTGCTGCTGCTGCTGCTGCTGCTGCTGCTGCTGCTGCTTTGTTTTTTTTGTTTTGTTTTTGTTTTGCGATTATGGTAGATTGATAATACTTTGTAGCCTGGAACAACATGCAATCAAAACTAATGGGTGGTGATCAAAATGATAGTAGTTATACGTAGTGATGTTGGTACTGATTATAATGGTTGGGGAGAAAATGGAAGTGATCAATCAGTAAAGGGCTATCATTGCTATGGGAAAAGAAAAGCAGAAAAGGATTGGGAGGTGGGGGGGGGGCCCTCATACACTAACACCTACATACATATATGCACAGGGAAGAGGGAAGGGCAACTGATGCAAACTGTATGTTACGGATGGGTGCTTGGTGTGTGTGTGTGTGTGTGTGTGTGTGTGTGTGTGTGTGTGTGTGTGTGTGTGTGTGTGTGTGTGTGTGTGTGTGTGTGTGTGTGTGTGTGTGTGTGTGTGTGTGTGTGTGTGTCTGTGTGTCTGACTCTCCCAGAAATATGGATGCGTGCTCGCGCTTACCTACCACACACATCCACTCAACCGCACATATACAGCCCGGCAACACAACCGCAATTCTTTTCTTATTTTTTCTATGCGGCCTGGGCCATCTAACACATACAAAACATCATCAATAAACGTGAATAACACACACATGGAGCACACCCCAACTATATATGTATATATATATATATATATATATATATATATGTGTGTGTGTGTGTGTGTGTGTGTGTGTGTGTGTGTGTGTGTGTGTGTGGTGCACACACCAACAGTCTGTCACAGGCACTGTCTACATGGAGCACACCCCAACTATGGGTGTACAACACACACACACACACACACACACACACACACACACACACACACACACACACACACACACATGGCGCACACACCAACGGTCTGTCACAGGCACTGTCTGGCCTATGGGGGCGCAGTCTGCAAGTAGGGGTAGACGCAGGTGAATAACAAAGTCGACAAGACGACACTGCGACTGTCAGTAGGGGTAGTGACTTGAAGTGACGACCTGACGATGCTGTGACGTCTCTGTCTACAAGGAAGTAATCACTTCCTACACCCCCCAAAAATATGATTTAGTCCGATCACACTTAAGTAGCACTCTGCTACTTTTGAGGCACCAGCCTCCACTTCAAGAGCTGTGGCTCCATAACTGCTCTGCAACAAGGGTCTCACAATGCGCAAGATCGACGACAGGTAGGTCTCACAAACGTGCAGGAACAACGCTGACGCTACAGGTCGTGTCAACACAGGCGGTGGTTCTGTCTAGGCAGGACCAGCACAGGGCGCAGCTGGCAAAAAGGACTTGAGGTCTCGAAACCCGAAGCGACGACTTCTCTCGCAGAAAAGGTGCTGGCTCAGCTGGATTGTCGGGTCTATACTGGCATGCACCACACCCGGCACAGTGGAGAGAATGGGGACACACAGCAGGCCCCGGACCCGAGATAGGGACAACCAGTTCCCAAGGACACCAGGGTTAACTCAACACATCGTCCCCGAGCTTCGCTTCTTCCTGCAAACCAGCTGTAGGTGAAACACAATAGACAGAGAAGGGGGTGAACAGAGAGAGTACATACTGATCTTGCTGTACTCTATCCCCGAGTTTAACATTTCACTGATTCATCAGAGGAACGTGTGAGTTAACAATATGTTTTACATTTTCGAATCTATGCATTGATTTTTTTGTATACCATGTGGTTTAGCAGTGTAACTTTGTGACCATACTTGGTGACATTTATCAAAATGATGAATGATTATTCTGTGTAATAGTTTGCTACCACCATGTGGTTATGATTCTTTGTTAACACTCTGGCCACTATTCTTTGTGTTCAACTTGACTTTTGCCAGTATGCAATTCCATCTGGTAAGATGAGAACTAAATGATAAATTTAGATCAGAAAAACAGTATGCCTGTACTAGTGAAAAATTGCTAAGCTGATTTACAAATGCTGGTGATTGTTAGAATGATTTGTTGTGTATGAATTTAAGTCTACACCACATGTGTACTTAGACTAAATGTAGCCCAAGTTAATGTTATTTAATTCATAAGAAACATGGAAGAGTATTTGACTGAAACTGTGTAGCATTGTATTACCGTCTCCTAACCTTTTGTAAGCTTAACTCGGCCTTTAAACAAAAGTGGAGATTGATAGTTATAGTTGAAACTCTACAAGAGAGAAAACCTTTGCTGGCTGAGTTCTCACACCTCTTCTGAAATAGAGGGTAAATGTGTGAACTCGACAAACCAGCCACTCAGCGACATACCTACAGACCAGGTTCTCTTTATCGCAGAACTGAGATCGTGGTCACCACACACTGTGGCTACCCCAGAAACCGGGGCGACGCCAGATGCAACTCTCTGGGCCAGACAGGGGGACACCCTCCACAGCCCAGCACTACAATAACCGGTCTACACTGCAGGATCAGTTACCAGCCACCAGTGAGAGATCAACAATCCTCTCCGAATAAAGCTGAGTAAACTACTCCAACTGGACACTCAATGGGATCAGACTGTTTCCCTCACTTGATGATGAAATAGTGAGAACTGAAATTCAGACTTTTATATATATATGTATGTATATTTACCCAAGTGTAAGCAAGTAAAGTTGATGTGTGAAATTACACTTGCCTTGTGTCAGTTCTCCGTTGTTCAATCAGTGTTTACTGTTCAATTCTGTCTCTTGGAGCTAGAAGTACTTTTAAAGAGTACAGGCCCAAGGAAACTTATCTCAGAGCCACTATCCAGTATTTTAACAGTACCCAGAATAAATATAAATTTCTTTCGATGACTAGTACCGGAAAGTTGCTCCTTCCACTACTAGTAAGAGAGAGGGTGAAAGGTAAAATGTTGATATAATTCTCATAGAGATATTATTCCAAGTCCTTCCCTAGAGGACCCACCTACCATTCATCCATCTCGTCACAAGGAGAAAGGTTTCCATTTAGCTCCCCACAGTATAAATCAGCATAAATTTGGGAACACCATGAACACACAACAGTTTCCATTGCTCACCTCCGGAGCTCACCATCGTAACCCTTTAGCAAAGAATAAACAACAACTTTGGGTTTTTTTTTTTTTTTTCTTTTTGAGACAATAGTACAGTATAAGCCATGTCCTATTTCGATCAAAGCATGCTTCCTCTTCTTTGTATCCTTCCGGTTAGGCAGTATCCTTTTTTGAGCTCCAAATTTTCTCATTTTTGTTCTGCCAATTTTCGGGTCTTTAAGACCATGACAGTGTTTAGTTTTTGCATAGCTAATACCCCTTTTTAATCTGAAAACGTGTTTAGGTTCTTCTTGGTCCATGCTTTCTGAAAATTTTGACTTAAACAAAACTTCCCCGAGGTGAGTAATTTTACACTTTGTTTACATTTGTCGACCATCAATTTTCCATCTACCGTCTCTGCAAACCATGACGTGTACATGATTCATCATGCCGCAATTCAACTTTACTCTCCTGACACTTGTCGTGTATGCTTTCTCATGAACATTTTTTGTGAGTGAATTTATACCCCCCCCATGTTGACCAAGTTGTGAGCTTCTTCTTCTCTGATACGACAGTCATCCGCACTTGTTCATCTGGATTGTGCCTGTTCACTCGAGCTCTTTCAGACAGCTGGAAGAAGAGCATCCACAGATTTTTGTCTTACAAAAACCATCGTCTCAATCTTCTGGTGGGAATGACTCGCATTACCCCTGTGGAACCTGCGACAGCTCTGTCAGCTGGTCGGAAAGAGGTGTTGCCTGCGATACATGTGGCATGTGGTATCACGCCCACTGCCAAAGCATCCCAACACTGAATACGAAGAACTTCATCATGTGGACATCTCGTGGCACTGCGCCATTTGTGTGCAGCCACAATGGAATTACATCTTTTGACCTCCATGGAGTTGATTGGCCTGACAGTTCTACTTCAAACCTTCATGATGATTCCGATATCTCCTCAACTACGCCAACTGAAACCACCTTCAAGCCTAACCACATGTCTACTCCTACGAGAGCAAACCAACAGAACAAATCCAAAAATAGACCTTTACGTGTCCTAAACATCAACAACTTTCAATCCAGAAGACGAAAACGAGCAGAAACAATTCATTGTATTGACAGTACCAAACCGGACATTATTATAGCCTGTGAAACTTGGTTAGATAGCTCAATCTCCGACAATGAAGTCATCGCTGATATGTACACTTTATATCGCAAAGACAGAGATAAACATGGAGGCGATGTCCTGGTGGCTGTCAGATCCAGCCTGGAGAGTTTTATGCTCCCAGAACTGTCTACAGACTGCGAGATCGTATGGGTTGGTGTCAAGCTGCTGGCAGGAAAACTCTCTACCTGTGCGCGTTTTACCGCCCCAAGACCGCAGATGTACCCCAGCCTTGCGAAACTGGGTGAGTCCCTAGACAGGGCGGCTAGGATCCCGAATGTATACATTCCTGGTTGGGACTGGAACACTTGACACTCAAACCTGGTACTAATTGTGTTGAACCCCACAGAAAATTTAGAGACCTACTGCATGACCATGGCCTCTCGCTGGGACTGCATGGCGTAGAAGCGCGTCCTGCTGGGTGGCAGATGGGAGGGTATTCCGTAATGGAGTCTTGGACCAATGCAGTCTAAGGGAAGGAAAACCCTGATAGAAAACCCTGGTCCTCCAAGCATGGGGGTTGGGCAGGAGGTTGAATACTTACTCCTGGAAAAAAAAAATCCATCAGTTACAGAAACTACGGACGTCAATGTGAATCAAGACGAGAGCAGGGATTGCCAACACCGCCACCATGACGACGAGGGATCAAAGCCTTCGGGAATCTCACCGTCCGACGAGATCCTTAGCAAGCCCCAGAACGACCCTCACCATTGGACATTGGAATGCAAGGACTATGCACAGAGGAGGAACTGCAGCACAGATCGCGAGAATTAGCGAGTGCAGATGGACAGGAGCAGGCAGGATGAGGACGGCTTCGGGACAGACACTGATTTACAGCGGAGATGACGAACTGCACGAGGGTGGTGTTGCCATCATGATTAGCCAGGAAGCAGCAGTGAGTTTAGTTAGTTAGTTAGTTAGTTAGTTAGTTAGTTAGTTAGTGTTCATAGGGTCCAGCGGACTACTAGGAGCCAAATCAGGACCTCAGCTATCATATCTGCGGAGTCTCTAGATACAAATACCCACACTAGTATTAACACATCGCTTAAAATTTATAAAGACAAAAGCAAAATTATCTGTTCAACTCTCAGCAACACCTATATACATATTAAAACACTATAATTTATAAAATAAGTTTACCTCTTTCAAAAAAGAAAAAAAATAAGATCCACTGAAATCTCACGAAAAAGAACTGATAAATCACTGGTGGAAAAGAACTTCTCTCTGATACGCATCAAATCAGCACATTCAGTCAAAAAAATGATGAACACTGAACAAGCTGCCACATGCAACACACCATGGAGGGTCTTCCCTTCTGAGTATCCAACTGTGCGTTATATAGCTGTGCCCAATATGTAACCGTGACAAAACCGATTCCTCTTTACGGTTACGTACTACCGATGGGAAAGGATTGATTAAATCTGGGCAAATTTTAAACAGTTTATTATGAATTTGATTAGACCATTCACTCTGCCACAGTTCACGACAATACAAACTAGATTTATGACGAAGATCTGAGTGAGGAACAAAACTGCACGGGCCTCCTGGAAAGACTTGCACCGAGAGCTTGTTTGGCTGCTTTGTCTACCATTGCGTTACCATAGATTCCCATGTGGCTGGGGACCCAACAGAAAACTATACGCTTTCCCGAAGAGACAAGCTGAGTATGGAGATCATGAATATCCGCCAAAACTGGATGTGAAACTTCTCTTGTCGATAAAGCCGACAGTGCCGACAACGAATCCGATAAAATAAGGAAATCGTTCTGATCTGACCTGGACACCGCACTGACAGCCAGATTTAAAGCCTTCAGTTCAGCAGTATAAACAGATGACCAATCTCGCAATCTTAACAAGGTGGGCTCCTGAAAATTGCTATCACACACAATGGCAGCTGCAGCCCTCTCAGCTTTTTTTAGAACCATCCGTAAAAATCTTGGTAAAATCTTTATAAAGTTCACATTGCTCAAGATAAAGTTGTTTATATGCAGCACTCGAGGTAACCTCCTTTCGAAATTGAGTTAAATATAAATTAATCTCTGGATTGGCTATTTTCCAGGGAGGTACATCAGTCTGTAATGGACCATCATCAACAGCATCAAGGTCAATGCCAGCTGCCCCGAAGTGGGGCAAAATACGAATACCCAGTGGAGGAATCTCATTTGGCTTTAAGTCATATTTGGCTCTAAAAGGCGGGTTCATGACAATATCATAGGCAAGGTTTTCTGGATTAGCCCTCAGTTTCAGATAATAATTCATGGAAAGACACAGTCTCCTTAGCTCCAGAGGGGGTTCACCAGATTCCCAGAGCAATCCGCAGTCCTGATGAATTGGATCAAGAGCTTTGAGATAAGACTTTCGTGCGGATCCATATACCACACAACCATAATCTAGCTTTGTCTCACCAAAGCCCGATATAATCGCAACAAAGTTCGCCTGTCTGCACCCCAATCAGTGTGACTAATAACCTTTAAAACATTCAAACCTGACTGACAAGATTGTTTAATGTACTTAATGTGTGGCAAAAAGAAAGCTTACTATCAAAAATAACCCCCAAAATTTCACTTGTTTTGGAAACTTTAATTACCTGACCATTCAGACTGATAGCTGGTTCTAAGACCTGAGATCTCTTCCTATGGAAATGAATACACTCTGTCTTAGTAGCTGAAAACTTAAATCCATTTTCAGTGACCCACTGCTGAACACGATTAACACACAACTGAAGTTAACGCTCAGCTGCAGCCAAGGTTTTCCCCTTGGCAGAGATAGAGAAATCATCAACAAACAATGACTTATCAATCCCAGACTTTACTGACTGAACGATATTATTAATCTTGAGATTGAACAGAAGCGGAGAAAGGATGCTACCCTGAGGGACACCCATCTCCTGCTCAAAAGGATCTGAAAAGGTAGAATGAAGTCTAACACTGAAATGCCTGTTAGACAAAAAAACTTAGCAATAAACATTGGTAAATTACTTTGAAAATTAAGTGCCTTCAAGTCCTGAAGAATTCCATACCTCAACGTTGTGTCATAAGCTTTTTCTAAATAAAAAAGAATAGAAACTACATGTTCTCCATTAATCAAAGCATTCCTGATAAAAGACTCGTATCGAACCAGGTGATCAGTAGTACTGCGGTTGTTCCGAAATCCACACTGGGAAACATCCAATGCCCCAAGACATTCTAACTGCCATAACAATCGAGAATATACCATTCTCTCCATAGTTTTACATAAGCAACTAGTAAGAGCTATAGGACGATAGTTGTTAGGATCCGAATGATCTTTCCCTGGTTTAGGAATAGGAACAACAACCGCCTCTCTCCAGATTGTGGAAAATATACTGAACACCAAACATGATTAAACAGTGACAACAACACCTTTAAACCCTCAGCTAGCAAATGTTGAATAAATTGATAATGAATGTCATCTGGTCCAGGAGCTGAGTTGTTGGCTTTCAAAATGGCGTCCTTTAACTCATCCATGCTGAAAACGCAGTTATAATCCTCAGAACTATCTGGCATGAAAGAACAAGATTTTGACTCCGCTGATCTTTTGATACGCTGGAATTCCTTGCAATAATGATCAGCTGACGAATTGTGATGAATAGTAGCAGCTAACAAGTAGCAACCTCCTTTTTATTTGTAATAATTGATCCGTTTACTTGCAAACTTTTATAGCTGATGTAGCCGACTTTCCCTTAATTTTACGGATTAATTTCCAGACTTTCCTTGAATTGACCTTAAAGGATAGATTTGAACAAAATTTTGTCCAAGATTTATGTTCTTGGTTTTAAAAAATATACCGACACTTTGCCCTACATGCCTGATGTTTAACTTTTGTTTCCCACCATAGGAAATCTAGCAAAAAGTCTTTGAGCACTCTTTCTCTTACCCTTCAAAGTTTTGCACTCTTTATCAAACCAAGGGGTCTTAACATCATTAGGTTTATCACGGGGGACTTGGGAATAGCTTCCTTAGCACTCTCTACAATCACTTTAGTGAACTGCAAAACAGGATCATCATAACTCTGCAACAGATTCATAGGCATTCTACTTAAAATCTGTTGCTGATAAAGACTCCAATCTACAGAGCGGAACTTCCATGTTTCCCGAGGGGACTCCTGCAATTGCTTCGTAAAATAAATAAAATTCGGAAAGTGATCACTCCCGCTTAGGTTCGAATGAACTTGCCACTCTAAGTCCAAATATAAGGAAGGACCGCAAATGGACAAATCCAAGTGAGTCAAGGAACCAGAAGGAGAACAAAAGGTCGGTGAGCCTGAATTCAGAAGACAGAGATCATGATCCGATATAAAATCTTCAAGAACTTTCCCTTGGGAATTAGTACAGTTACTTCCCCACTGTGGAGAATGACCGTTCAAGTCACCCAATAAAAGAAATGGACGAGGGAGTTGAGAAATTAAACCATCCAACTGACTCTTTGAAATCACAAAAGATGGAGACAGATACAAACAGCATATCGTAACTGCCTGTTTTAACGAGATACGAGCAGCCACTGCCTCCAGATCCGTCTGAAGTGGAATTTCTGTATGAAGTTCCGAATTATGAATATAAAGAGAAACGCCTCTCCTTGAAAAGTCTGCAGAAGCTGGTTTGTGTATGCAGGAGAAACCAGTAATCTCATGCTTCTTACTTGCAATTAAAAGGGTTTCCTGAAGAGCAATTATCGAAGATCTATACTCTATCAACAATAGCTCAAGGTCCCGACAATTTGCTTTAACTACCCTTATGTTCCACTGGAGTATGTCCATGTAATGCTGTTAAAAGAATATCTATCAGCCCTCTTCCCAGAAACTTCACTATCCATCAAAGAACTAAAACGGTTCTTCAAGACAAGATCAGAAGCCGACGCTCCTGATAAATTTCTAAGTTGTTTGTTGCCATGCTTGGAATTTGCTCTTACTGGACTGAAACCTGCTGCAAACAAATACCTGACTTCGAGATTTTCCCCTAAGAGGGTCTGGAGTCCAAAAAGGACGCTCCTCACTGCGTGCCTGTCTCCTACTGCTGTTATTGACTTGTGAGCGAGGGGACAACTCTTTCCTCCGATCCTTCTCACCCCTGACCTCTGGTCCACAGCACATAGTACAACTGAAACGCCTCTTCCCTCACCAGCAGGGACTGAAGCCTGTTGTACACTGCTGGTCGGAACACTATTGCATTTCACCTCAACTGATTGCTCAAGTGTAGTAAGCCGATCCAAAACCGATGACAACAATTCTGTCAATTTCTTCTCCAGAGCAGTGAATGGAGCTGCTCCCAGATCATCACCCGATGACCGGTTCGCAGAATCGTTGACCACCTTCTGTGCATAAGTAGAAGTCGAAGGAGTCCTGGCCTCCACTAACCTTCTAGCCTCAGTAAAGGAACATTTCCTCTCAATCTTTACTTTTTGAATCTCGCATTCCTTTTTCCACACTGGGCAACTTTTTGAATTTGCTGGATGGTTACCCTTACAATTGACACAGTATACAGCACTTACACAAGATTCATCATGCTTCTTCTGTCCACAATCACGACAAATCTCCTGACCCCGACAAGCTCGGCTGGAATGCCCAAAGCGTTGGCACTTGAAACATCGCAAAGGAGATGGTACAAAAGGCGTAGCTTTCACTCGGACATAAACCCACTTGACAAACTCTGGAAGAGATGGCATAGCAAAAGTCAAGAATAGCGTGTTGGTTTCGATTAAGTCACTTCCTTTAGAGATTTTAACTCTATGGACCTGCAGGACACCCTGGCTTTCCATCTCAGTCCGAATTTCTGATTCAGCAACTCCAGCCAAGTCAGCACATCTGATTACCCCTTTCGAGTAGTTGAGAAAGGGGTGAATGGAAACCTTAACTGTGATATTCAAGAGTTGAGAACCATCCCTTTTCAGTAGCAACCGAGACGCCGCTTCCGTAGCACAGTTAACAAGGTAGCTACCAGATCGGAGTCTCTTAATCATTTTAAATCCTGTGGATGGAACTCCCTCAAACCACTTGCAAACAGCGAACGGAGAAATCCTAGCGATGGATGGATTCTTTGGGATCTTTTGCTTCCACTAAAAGAAAGCTTGGCCATGTGTTTTGGACACTCTTTCTCTTTGCCACTTCCCTTATCTCGTTATCTGAATCTGAATCTCTATTCATAATCTCGTCCATAAACTTGCCATGTCCATCATCGTTTCTTCTCTTTTGTTTGGGGTAGTTGTTTAGTAGCCATATGAAAGGAAAAAACTTCACCTCCCCTACTCCCCATCCGCCATCAAGTGCCCACAAAGGCGATACCCCTAAGCGATCCTCTAGCAAAGGGAAACACCAGGGTTATAGCGAAGAGGGGCGCGGATCCCACTCCGGGTCCCTCTCAACCACCAGGGACACACCATTCTCCCCCGACACGGGTCGCACCGCACGGTCAACACGGTGGAACAAGAGGGTCACAGAGAAAACAGAGAAAGTGCTATAGAGAAGACTTGTGATAAAAGGAAAAGAATAGGATAAAGATCCATAAAGGCAGAAGACAGACGAAACAGAAAACTGCAGATTAATAAGGAGAATTTTGAAAGAGAAATGCAGGTGAAAGAACCATGGGTAGGCAAAACACACACACACACACACACACAAAAAAAAAACACACAGAGAAAAAGAAAGCCCACCTAAAACAAAGTCCCACCCTCAAGGGGCACAAGATGGTGACCCTGAGAACTAAAAATAAGACACCCCACCCAGTCCCCCAGGGCAGACACCGGTGGGGAAAAGTGAAGACGTAGAGGAGGTCTGGGAGCAGCAAAAGAATGCATATGTCAAGTCAGCGGAAGAGGTGCTCGGTTTCAGAAAAGACAAAAGCAAGCCATGGATCAGTGACAACAGCTGGAAACTCTTTGACGAAAGGAAAGGTATAAAGACGAAGATTGACAGTGCCTACTCAGAGGGAATCAAAAACAGAATGAAAGAGGAATACGAGGAGAAGGACAAAGAGGTGAAGAAGAGTGTGTGAGGGAGGACAGAAGGGGGTGGATGTCAGAGAAAGAAGAACGATCACAGAGTGCAGCGGACAATGGAAGGCAGAAAGAACTGTACAGTATAGTGAAGCAGCTGACAGGACAGAGCACCAAGCAAGCAGCAGCAGCAGTGAAGAACAAGAACGGAGAACTGTTGAAGAACAAAGACGCCAGGCTAGGAAGGTGGAAAGAGCATTTCCAGGAAGTGGTCAACAGAGACACACTGGAGGAACCACCAGAAGAAGAGGAAGAGACAGAAGAGCTTGACATCTCAGTGGAAGCACCAACTATTCAGGAGATTAAAACAGCACTGAAGGCCCTCAGAGACGGAAAAGCACCTGAAGCAGACCAAATTTCAGCAGAAATGCTCAAAGCAGACATTGACCAAACCAGCCAAGAACTCAAACGGACCTTTGACCTCATTTGGGAGAAAGAGACAGTTCCTACACAGTGGACAAAAGGACTAATTTGCAAAATTCTGAAAAAAGGTAACATTCAGGAGTGTGTCAAACTGGCGGGGAGTTACCTTGCTGCCATTGGCCAGCAAGGTGCTCAGCAGGATCCTTATCAGCAGGAAACAGACAGGAGTGGATTCTTCACTCAGGAAAGAACAAGCCAGCTTCAGGACAGGCAGAGGAACTGTCAGCCTGATATTCATCCTCAGGAATATTCTGGAATAAGTCAACGAATGGAATGCTACCCTGTACATCCACTTTGTCGACTTTGAAAAGGCCTTTGACTCCATACACCGTGACAGTCTTTGGATCATCATGCGTCAGTATGGAGTCCCACAGGAACTGATCCGGATGGTTAAGACCCTTTATGAGGACTTCCAGTGCTCCGTAATTGATGAAAATGAAACAACAGACTGGTTCCTAGTGATGGCCGGGGTGAAAGCAGGGTTGCTACATGTCAGGATTCCTATTCCTGCTAGTGATTGACTGGGTCATGTGGAAAACCGTAGAGGGTGAGAGAACCGGGATCCGATGAACTTCACAACCATGTTGGAGGACCTGGACTTTGCGGACGACCTCGCCCTCCTATCCTCAACAATGAACCACCTTCAGACCAAATAACAAAACTTGAAGACAATACAGCCAAAGTTGGAATGAAGCTGAATGCCAAGAAGTGCAAAGTCATGAAAGCCAACATGTCACAACGTATAAGACGGTGACAGGGAACACCCTGGGGATGTAAAGGGTTTCCCTATCTAAATCCTCCCTCCCACTAACTAATACTAACACGCACTACAAAACAAACACCAACAAACGAATACTGGTGCACAAACAGCCAATTTTATTTACAAACACTCCCACAATCATTCACAATCACCCATCAGCACATTTACCTTAACTTCCACATTACAACCCTATGAGCACTCAAAGGACAGGCATATAAACCCCAGCAAATTCCTTCGCCACAGCACCCAAGTGCACAGCGGTCAAGCACAGACCCAACTCCGGTGCATACAAACACCCACCAATAGCAACTTGCCCTCCTGTCGCTGGGAATCTCAAGTGATTCCGACCCACCCAGCGTCCAACCCTAGACAAGGGATACCACTGGCGGAATCACATAGTAACCAAGGGCTGGACTGCCAGCAATTAGACAGCGCCCACGGAACCCTTGGTGCCCATGCGATACCCAGCCGCTCAAGACAAGCTGACCAACCTCCGCTGGCAATTTGCTCACCCCAGGAGCACTTATTTACCAAACATCCCACCACTTCTTCCCTCAAATAATCAAATTACTCAGAAACACATATATACTTGTCAAACAGTTTCCCAACTCACACATTCGCACACCCCCGCCCACACACACATCCGCCAACACCATTAACGGCAGCTTCACCCTAGCAAG
This sequence comes from Conus betulinus, assembly GCA_016801955.1. NCBI lineage: Eukaryota > Metazoa > Mollusca > Gastropoda > Neogastropoda > Conidae > Conus > Conus betulinus. The sequence goes on along the minus strand of JADBJO010007562.1, from coordinate 44,337 downwards.
TCTCCGCAACCATCAGTAGTGACAACATCACCACCGGCTAATCAGACGGGGATGAAGAGGACGACAGAATGAGGCGCAACTGTCGAGACCCAAACGATGACGATGACTGAAGCTTACCAGATGATGAAGACTGAAGACTTGTAACAACGGAGACTGAAGATGATTGAAGATCACCAACCGATGAATAGTGTAGAGTGCACTACCTATTCACAAAGTGTGTGTATGCAGTAGTGTAACTATCACACCCTACGTGTGACACCTGAGGACCACAGTGGAAACAACCTTGCAGTCACAGAGTCGCAGACTGGAAGCTGGCGGTGAGGACACACGTGACCTGGACAGGTCACGCACTTAGGACTCTCCACGAAATGGCAGACGCAGGCGGCAGGTGACACCACACCCACACCCCTCGCGGCCTCACTTAGCGCCCACCCAAGGTCGGTTCCACCTCGGACTGGTACGGGTGGTGGGCGCGCATCAGAGCCAAGCCAAGGCGAAAGTCAGGCGACCATCAGAGCAGACATCACAGCGGATGACAGGACAGCTGCCAGGGGAGATCCAGGCGGAAACCAGGAACGACAGCCCAGGGCGGGAGTCAAAGGCGGAAGCTAGGGCGGTCTGTCAGCACCTACAGTTACAAAACGTCCTTCTGACTACACAGTACCGATATTGGTGTAACGCCACTTAACCCAGCCCACTGCTGTTCCTACCAGAGTTTTTGACTAGCAGTCGTAAATGTTATCGGTCCAGACACCAGTTTTTTTTTTTTTTTAAATCACCAGAGTTCATTTGCACATGGGGCTGAGTTTGTATTTCTCCATAATACGTACTCGCCCCCACCTCATACAACGCGACTATAAAGGTGGACTGTGCTCACACCAGTGGTACACTAATCAAAAACCAATATTGTCACCAGCAAAGTAATAAAACTGACCAGTCGGACATTAACAGCACAAGGTCTGTCTTAATGCCATAGATGATTTTAACAGCATACTGTAGCTCTTGTTCACATACAATTCTATCACTACTAAACCATTAACAGAACAACAGAACAGTCGACAGTATTCCCTCTATATTTGGTACTGAACTAGAATAGGCAAACCCGCATCGACCTCAGATCTCCATTTTTAAAGCTGTATTGACAAATGCTTGTGGTAATACTCTCTCAGTCTTAAATTACATCCCATCGACATTAAATCAGTCTTTTAAAACAAAACAAAACAAAAAATGTAAAAAAATAAAATTTAAAAAAAACATGACCCCATAAACATGTCAAACATGGGATAGCACACATGTCATAGCACAACACCATGGAAACCTATTCATATATATATATATATAACATTAACATCCCTGCACTCACTTTATGATAAGTATTATCCTTAACCCAAAGATACCCTTAAGCTACCCCCTCTACAATACCCAACCTTAACCTAACTATTGTATACGCTATTATAGTATCCATAAGTTACCCCTACCCTCATCATACCCATCCCCACCCTTTACCTACCCCTTTTATTTGATTACCATAGCACGCCAACTAGGACTACCACCCTCTCCATTCTCTACATCACCCTATTCCCTACACCTTATATAAGTGAACTTCACAACAGCCTACACGTACGTTTAACGCGTCTGCTCCAAATAACGAATGTACGGAAGTATTTTTAGTTACGCGACCCGCTTTTCTTACTGTCACAATTCAGGCGGCTTTACCAAGCACATGTGGTGTTTAACCATTCACACGACATGTACGACGCCACACAAACAATACCACTTCACCCCCATCTTTCCTCCATCACGGAATAACCACAATGAGCGCCACATCCGAGATACTATGGTTTGCACCTTTCACAAATGTGACCAAACAACGCCACAGCTTCACCTTAAATACATAACCACCAACTAACGGAACAACTTCCCCAGTCTATACATTATTTACATGGTCACGATCGTTACCACCTTCCACTCCTCACATCCCATATAACCTCACCTGGATAAGAAAAAACAGCACACCGACGCCTGGAAGCAGGACCCGACCTTGAAGACCTCCGTCTCCCTCACAGGACGGTCGACACCCAGGACAGGACAGGACACCCGCGCTGCAGTGTACCAGTGGACGCCTCTGCACCACTGCTCAACGTAAACTGCAGACGGCACACCGAAACATAGAAACAAACGCTCGGAAGCCAAGCCAACACACTGTCGACCGAGAGCTCACCGTGACACCCTACCAAGCGAGGTAGCAAGAGTGTCAGACACGATACTGCAACCGCCGAACCTTCGTGGACGGTTCCAGGAGTCGGAACTGATGACAGAAGCCAAGCTAGCATCCCAGTTGACCAGCTGACCACAGTTCACCAACTTCCCTCAACCAATAGACAACAACAAAACACAAGCTGACCCTCAAGGTGATCATGGTCACACACACGTGAACATCGCACCCACAGACCTTCTCGCCTGGACTTACTTCCCCTAGCACGCAAGCCAGAATTACAACGGCTACACACCTCAACAACAAAAACGCAACGGTGTCTTGCGCGTGGCAGGAGTGACGATAACCTGAAAGTTGGAGGAAGTGAAGTAGAGGAGGTAGAGAGTTTCACATATCTGGATGCTAATGTGACAAAGGACGGTGGAGGCACAGCTGATGTCAAGAAGAGAGTAGCCTTGGCCAGCGCACAGATGAAGCGGCTATCAAACATCTGGCAAGCCAGCGCGACATAGACAGAAAGACTAAAACTTCCCTTTTCAAGAGCCTTGTCTTGTCCGTCCTACTCTACGGATGCGAGACTTGGAAACTGACTAAATGAGAGGAAGAAAAGCATGACACCTTCCAGACCAAGTGTCTGAGGAGGATTTTCAAGATCCGATGGCAACATGTCTCCAGTAAGACAGTTTTTGAGATGGCAAAGACCAGCGAGGAAGTGAGGAGACGGAGGTGGAACTGGATTGGGCACATAATGAGGAAGAAGAGGAACAACTGTGCTGTGGCCCTTGGTTGGACGCCAGAGGGAAGAAGGAAAAGAGGCCAACCGAAAACAACATGGCGACGAAAGGTGGAGAAGGAGAGAAACGGCGCAGGATGGAAAGCATGGAGTGTTGTACGCCATGCAGCTGCAGACCGAACACAGTGGAGGAGAGACGTCCAAGCCTTATGTGCCTCCTGACACAGAGAGATTTAAGGTTAAGGTTAGGCATGACCATGGTATGCAACAACTAGTGCTAGAAACCACAAGAATAGACAAAAAGAAAGGAACCCATAGCACGCTAGAACTTCTTATTACCAAATGCTCGCATCTTACCCCTAGGGTTGAAGTCATTCCTGGCTTGTCGGACCATGATATCCCCTATCGTGAATTCTCCTTAAGCCCACCACGTATCAAGCAGTCTCCAAGGCAGATCCCCCTCTACGATAAGGCCAACTGGGAGACGATGAGGAAGGACATGAAGGACCTGCACTCGGCGCTGGTGAGCAATGAAAACAACCTCACCACAGAGGATCTTTGGACCAAGTTCAAGAACACCCTCATCGCGACAGTCCAGACCAATGTCTCCCACAAAACAGCGCGTACCAGGGCCTGTAAACCGTGGATCACAGCTGACATCCGTAAGATTGCCAAGCGCCATGTCATAGTCTACGAGAGAAAGAAGAAACAAGGTATTCCTGAACTAGAAGAAAAACATAACTCAGAAGACAGAAGCAACGCATGATAAGACGCTCGTACTGGGAATATGTCCATAGGTCAGTCGCAGGTGACCCTGAGTCGGCAGAAAAGTTCACACCCCCGAACAAGCGATTCTACACCTTCGTCAAGCACCAGCGCAGCTCCAACTCTGGCGTCGCACCCCTGAAAGTCAGTGGAAAGCTTGTGACGGATCCCACCGCAAAGGCGGAGGCTTTCAACAAGCAGTTCCAGTCACTGTTCAGTGAGGGACACGAGTACACAGATGAAGAGTTTCACACTAAGTGCAAGATGTCTGACATTTCTTCCAGCTCATCCCTCTCTGATATCTTGATTACTGAACAAGGCATTCAGAAACTCCTTTCCAAACTCAACCTTAATAAAGCCTGTGGCCCTGACAAAATCAGTCCTGGCATCCTGAAAGACCTTGCCCCAGAAATACCCCCAATCCTTACAATGTTCTATCAGTCCTCTCTTGACACTGGTTATGTCTCTTCTGATTGGAGATATGCAAACGTTGCACCAATATTCAGAGAAGGGAGAACATTATGACCCATCTAATTACCGCCCAGTCTCTCTGACCTCTATCCCCTGCAAAGTCCTGGAACACGTCATCGTCAGTGCTCTCATGTTTCATTTAGAATCCAACGAAATCTTATGTCGAGAACAACACGGCTTTCGCAAGTTTCGGTCCTGTGAGTCACAACTACTTAATTTTACAGAAGAACTGTTTGGAACTCTAGAAAAAGGAAATCAGGCGAATGTCATCATTATGGACTTTGCGAAAGCCTTCAATAGAGTGAATCACAGCCTCCTTATCCACAAACTGAAACATTACGGTGCCCTGGGAAAGATCAACAAATGGATAGAAGCATTCTTGAAAGACCGGCAACAATCGGTGGTAGTGGATGGCGCAGCTTCCAGCTGGGTCAGTGTGCAGTCTGGGGTCCCACAAGGCTCTGTTTTAGGGCCGGCGCTTTTCTTTGGCGTACATTAATGACTTGCCAGAAGAACTCTCCTCACTGACACGCCTGTTTGCTGATGACACAGCTGTCTACGATTTGAAGGCCTCTAAAAACGACCAAAGCTTACTTCAGGAAGACCTCAAGAAGTTAGAAGCATGGGAGCACAGCTGGGACATGCCATTCCATCCTGGAAAATGTACTACTCTCTCAGTCACAAAATCATCTTCTCCTGCAAAATCCGACTACACCTTCCACAACCATATTCTAGAAACTGTCTCTGCCTCCAAGTATCTAGGCGTTACCATCACAAGTGACCTAAGCTGGGACCTGCACATCAACACCACCTGTGCTAAAGCCAACAAGACCCTCGGCTTCCTTAGAAGAAACCTGAAGATCCCAGCAGTGCGCCTTAAGAAAACAGCCTATAAGACTTTTGTCAGAGCGATCTTGGAGTACGCGTGCACCGTATGGGACCCGCATACCCAAGCCAAAATCAACAAGATTGAAGCTGTCCAGACACGAGCAGCGCGGTTTTGTGGTCAACCGGTACCACAACACACCTAGTGTCACCGTGATGATCGACAAACTGCAATGGCCGACTCTGCAGCACAGACGCAAGGTAGCTAGGCTTGTCATGCTACGGAAAATAATGGACGGAGAGAGGCGATCGTCGACAAAAGCTGCATCGTGCCACCCCCTCCCAGACAAAGAAGGAAGCACTCCCGCCAACTCAACCAGATTCAGTGTAAAACCCAATATCGACAAGCTTCCTTCTTCCCCAGAACGATACGTGACTGGAACAATCTGCCTGAAACAGCTGTGGCAGTGGACACCTTGGACACCTTTAAGTCTAGTGTGCCCCCCAGTCAGTAGTTAGTTAGATAATAGGTCCCTTCCCCCCCCCCCCCCCCCCCCCCCCCCCCCCCCCCCCCCCCCCCATCCCACTCTTACCCCAATAGCTTTTTTGTTGTCTTTTTTAATTAATTTTGGGGGCCCTGCTGTCTTAGATCAGCAGGGGAACGACTAGCTCGGAAGGGCGAAAATTGAACAGTAGCCTGCCGGAGAATCCACTTAGAGCAGGACAGGTTTTTATCCTCACTTTTAGGTCTATCGCTTTCTATAATTTGTTTTTCTTTCATCACAACCCCCACAAAACGGCGTAAAAATCAGTTGGATGATTGTGGCCGTTTATGCAGTAAAAGTAAAAGAGGTTAAACGATAATTTACTCCTACACCATAGCAAATTAAAAGCATAGCAAACCCATGAATGTTTTCTCTCTTTTCTTTAAAAAAAAAAAAAAACCTTCACTGGCGCTGAGGAAGTTACAAACGCCTAACCGTGGGGAGAAACGATTTCGATTTAGACTATCTCAACATACCTGGCTGTCACAACAACTGAACTGAGTCCCTTGTTGGCTGGACTGTGTAGGCGAACTAGCCGGAATTTCTTCAGGGATGGTTGGCTACCCGCGCTCACTGGGCTTACACTGTGTACAGGTGAACACCATTTACCCAACCTAACAATCGGTTTTTCAGTAAACTCGCTCTAGTAAGCGCAACTATTGTAAAAACTGTGATCGGACAAAAAAAAAAAAAAAAACAGTATTATTGGAAAATAAACAGTACTGTTGAATGATAATCACTGTCATGAGTGCAATGATGTTGGTATTAATGTAATAATACTGGTTGGGTAGAAATGGAAATAATCAATGAAAAAAAATAAACACACACACACACACACACACACACACACACACACACACACACACACACACACACACACACTCAAAGGGGGAAACTGATGCAAAGAGTATCATTGGAAAAGTAAACAATACTGTTGGATAACGATCATGATACTAACACACACACACACACACACACACACACACACACGCGCGCGCGCGCGCGCGCGCACACAAAGGGGGAAACTAATGCAAAGAGTATCATTGGAAAAGTAAACAATACTGTTGGATAACGATCATGATACTAACTGCGATAAGTGAAATAATGTTGGTATTATTATGATAATGCTGGTTGGAAAAAAAAAAATGGAAATGATCAATGAGAAAAGGGTTAACATGTCTATAAGAAAAAACAAAAACAAGCAAAGGGGGAAGGGACTCACATACCTACATCTTCACCTACATACAGGAAAGAGGGAAGGGAAAATCGTGTAGAGGAGATAGTATATGAAACTGAAAGAAAATAAGATGGAGAAGAGAGAGGGGACTGGTGTCTGAGTACGGAAGAAAAAAAGTAAATGGAGAAGGTGTAGGAAGGTAGGGGGTGGGGGGGGGGGGGGGGGAAGATAGCTGTAAGTTCTATATGCGGAGGGGGGGGATATGGTAGTGTGAGGGTATGTTGGTGGAGGATATAGTGGGCTGGTGTTGCAGAGGTGGATAGGTCCATGCTACTATTGGATGTTGATGACATAAGGGTGGAGGGTAGGGGCGAGGGGTTTTGTCATTTAATCGGGGAGAAAGAGGCGGGGAATCAAATACCTGCGCTTACACTAACGCACAGCAAACATGGAAGAGGAAACCTGACCTCTACCGGATGACGTCACGACCCTATGACGGCCTACCTGTCTACTCCGTCCAGCCCCTGGCTGGCGGTCCAGAATGAGCCATCCACCGGAAGGACCTGCTGCCTGCGAGTGCCTCCTTGGACTTGCAAGACGATGACCAGTCAGAGGTAACTCCATCTCCACCCACCTCTGACTCTGAATCGGACAGCGAGGATGAGCCAGTCCTCTACGTATTCCGGTGCCCAGGCAGGCGGCTCCCCAACCGACGCTGGTGATGACTGGCCACCCTGTGCCCTCTCCTGTTCCATCTCCGGTATGTGCTACTGGCCCACCTACCCCATCCCCACGGCGATCTACGCGTCTGGTAGGGAAACCAACAAAAAGGTATACCCTCAGTGCCCGCCTGGACGACTGAACGCTTGCAGTTAACTGACTTGGTCAGATCAAAGACTGTACGCCCTCCGTAGAGCGAACTGTCTTTGGTCAGATGTTCTCAGGGACAGTTTGAATACTCCAGGACTGATTTCTTGTTGAATACCTCCTAAAAAGAAGTGTTGTGGACTGTTTTTTTTTTTTTTTTTTAATACTTTGTGACATTTTAATGTTGTCTTCTTCTTCTTCTTCTTCTTCTTCTTCTTCTTCTTTTTATTTTTTTTTTATTTTATTTTTTTTAGTATAGACAGTACATAGTGAGTGTTCTCTGAGCGACTGGCATGGAGGGAGATTAAAAGGGAGAAAACTCCGCTTCGTCCTCTGCGTCTTTTTGACTGGCTGCTGTCTCTTGGAACCAGCACTTTTTACCATCTGCCTTGTCTTCGCCTGTACACCCGTCCCATTCCACTCCATCAAACTCGGATACTCCGTGAGATCATATAAATGAGCCCGTTGCGTCCACCGAGTGAAAGGTTATGGGCATTGCAGAGCTATTAACTTTATTTGAGAGAGAGAGAGAGAGAGAGAGAGAGAGAGAGAGAGAGAGAGATTTTATTCATGAATAGGCCTTGCCCCTCATGGAAGGGTGCAGCTGGACAATCATTCAAATCTTTTTATGTCAAAAAAGAACAAAAAAGGCTGGTTCAACATATTACAGTAAGAAACAAGAACAGATCGTAGCTTAAATGCTTTGCATAATAAATGGACAGGTTTCTCGTTGCTCGTTCCTTAGTAGACGCTAGACGTAAACTTAATCTGAAAAGACTTGGATATCTATATGGAAAGCATATAGCCTAGGCCTTACGTTCCCTGATATCGTTTAATAAAGGACAGCACAAAAATAAAATGCGTTTTGTCTTCTTTCTCTTCTGTACATAATGGAGAAATTTAATCTACAGGGATGTGTTGATTGTATTGATATTTATGTATAACAATATCAGAAATAGGCCACCGATTTTGAATCTTGTTGTTATAATCTTAATATGTCTGTCTATATTCAACATTAAAACCATGTCATCGATGACCACTGTGCAAAAACTTCAATTATACTTCATCTATCACTTTTGTTGACATGAAAATTCCATCTTTGCTATCTGCAAAATACTAGTCTTTTTTGGTCTAAATAAGCGAGAAACTCATTTACTCCCCAACACCCTGGTTTAACTATAAGCTTACATACTCTAACCCAAACACATAAGCCTATAATTCACAGAGAATGTCAGATGTCCAGTTTGTCTTACGATGAAAGTCCAACTCAAATAATGTTCTATATGCGCTACGTGTTAATCGTATCTCATATAGTTCAAAGTCTGCACTTTCCACACGAGTGTATATATACTTATAGCACACACACACACACACACACACACACACACACACTGATTCAAGTCTATGAGAACTGGCCATAGTTTGGTGGCATTTGGCATGAAGTTTGGCTACTGCCAAAAAGCAGGTGATAAGCTACGAGGAAAGAAGGGAAAAGAACATAGGAGGATACGCAGGCGGTGGCATCATGGGTGGTGGTTGTGGAGGCGAAGTGTAGTCCTCTCTACTACCATACGAATTAGTTCCCCGCGTTGTAGTAGGCCTGCTGTCCGGTCGTCGGAGTGGGTGGGTGGGGTTTAGAGTGGGGGTAGGGAGGGGAGGAAAGACTTCCGAGTAGTGTGGGTCGGCCGGAGAATGGGAACGAGTAGGAGGGTTCTGGGTTTGAGAGGACTGTGATGTGTGATTGTTTTTTGGTAACATGCGTGGAGTAGGTGAATGGACGGGAGAGGACTAGAGAGAACGGAGCGGTGATGTAACAAGGGGGAAGTGGATAGACGTCCAGTGGGGCGAGGTTTGTGGTTTCTGCCCCTCTTTGTGCCGATGCTGTCTGCCTGTTTCCTAGCAAACAGATTTTCAGCAAGGCGTGCTGTCCCTTTCTTCGTAGGCAGAATGGCATTTTGGTACAATGCCATTCTCGGTGCTCCTCTGCTGGTGGTGAAGACAGCAGTGTGGTCCCTGTAGTGCACACCCATGCCGTCACACACCTGCTGCAGGTTCCTGTTGCTGTGATGAATGACTGGATTGAAGGGGTGTCGTCCTCTGGCAGGCATGATAGCAAAAGCTATCAGTGACGCTTTGGGAAAGACCCTCCGGCACTGGGAAAGGTCTTTCCACTTGTCACTGCTGATGGCACTGTCTGCTGAGGCCTGGACTTGTGCACAGTCGTGGATCCAACATTTACTGCAGCCAGTCTCACGGTAGTTGAGGGTGTCCGGCCACTGAGCCACTCGGTTGTTGGATCACTGTCAGATCACTGACGCACACTTTTTTTGGGGCTTGCTGTTGGGAGGAGAGAGAGAGAGAGAGAGAGAGAGAGAGAGAGAGAGAGAGAGAGAGAGAGGTATGTCATCATTGTCTCACTGAAAATTGACATGTTTGGATTTTTTTTCCTCTCCATTCAGTTTTTTTTGCTTGGCCCCGCCTCTCCTCTTCCCTAAAGTTCTTTAAAAAAAAAATTTTTTCTCTCTCAATCTCCGGAAATTTTTCTCTATAGACATAGCTCTTTCACGTTATCAACCAGTCTTACTCTGTTATGTTGATGCTTCATTCTGTTGATGATGTCCAGTTTCAAAAATGAAATGGAAGTTTTAAAACGAAACGAGAAAGGTGATCGGAACAGTGAAATGCGCAAAACAGATAGCCAGTGGACTCCGTGATATTGTATAAGCGAGTCTGCTTTGACCTCGGAGCTGAAGGTTATGATCATTGCAGAGCTGTTAACATTGTTTGAGAGACATTGGGAGAAAAAAATATATCAGAGTAAGTTGAAATCAAAAGTGCAGACTACGAGTCCGCCTTATGTGAAATAGCGCTTTAGTCATCCCTTTTTCTTTTGGCTTTTCCCGGTTCTGCGCACAACCTGCATGGTAATCGCGCATGCGTGCCCGCTAAAGTGGGGTATTTTTCGTTCCTGTTGTCAAACACAGTGGTGGTGACTGTTCAAATTGTGTACACGGGTCATTCACAATGGCTTTGAAGCGGATAAATAAGGTATATATCTCAATAGAGAATTTAGGAGCCTGTTTATCTTAGAATGGTCTGGCTGATTGTCTATAGGAAGAGATAACACAAAGTTTCGGTTGTAGGTGTTCCGTCGGCCGTCATGGCGGATTCACAGTTGGATCACTCCCTGAGTCCTCTACGACTCTAGGCTTTAGTCTTGCTCTCAAGTCTTGTTTTCAACAATAAGTAACCATAGATTGGTGTTTAGTCACATACCCAGTTGTCCGAACAATCTGAAACACAGTTTCTGTCGTAAAATATTATGATGAAACATTAGAAAATATTCGTCATAGAAAACGGTTCAATGTGGATGGCCAGTCACCTCACGGTCTTGAGTCGATGATTAAGTTAGCCTGTCAACAGTCAGAGTCAATTCAGACGCATGTTTCAAATTCCAGAAGAAGGAAGTGAAAATAATACATTGGCGGGATGTTGCTACTGTAATGTGTAAAGACCAGAAAATATCTGACAAGGCATTTTACCTTTTGAACTCGTCTGAGTGATCAACTAGATTTTTGGTTTGGGTTCTAAGTCAAGCTCTGATGAAGTATGTGTGTTGGGTAACACACTCACGATAATACATAGACAGAATTACACAAAAGATTGTATTGTGATGTAATTATTTTAATACATGACACATTTTCAGACATATGGGGCAACCTGATAATGGGAATGAGTTCAATTCAGTTTCAGTTCCTGGGACTTATTTAAGCATGGCAGCTCTTTCTTTTTTTTTTTTTTTTTTTTTTTTTTTTTTTTTTTTTTTTGAATAATAACCCAGCCCAGTGTTAAGAGAACTGTGCAAGAGAATTGCATTTGTTTGCTCAGGGTTGTTTTTTTTTTTAATGTATATTCTGCTCATACTGTATATATAATTTTACGTCATTCATCCTTTTTTTCTGTTCAGAGTTGTTTGTTTTTTTTTAGAGGTAATGTGCCTACCTCATTTTTTATTTTATGTGGGAAGTGCATGTACCATAAAATGCAGTTATGTCACTAAAAGTGAAACGATTTCCTCCCAAATATTTGTTCGCAAATACGAGTTTTTCAGTAGTATTTATTTCTTTCCTAAGTGAAACAAAAAATATTGATTCTCAGGTAATAGTTCGTCAGGGCATTGCTTGTAATGACAGTGAAAGGATTTTTTTTAAGTTTGTCTGGATCCATATTGCCTATGCTGTTTATTTGATCATCTCTGAGTCTTCAAAATTTTGAAGATGGTAGATCATGTATTTTCAGTCTTTCTTCTTGTTTTTTTTGTTTCCACCAGCTAGCGTGGTAATCCATCTCAAGAGCTGGGTAGGGAGGAGGAAATCTAGGAGTCGGGACTTCTATCTTCCCAGATTTATATATATATAAAAAAAAAGGGGGGGGGGGAGTTATGTGTGTATGGGGGACTCTCACTCAGTCTTATCATGAAAAATCGAGGGGTGGGGGTGGGGGCTCTCTTTCGTTTTAATCTTTTTTATGTAATAATGAATAACAGGAGGGAAGAGGAACACTTTTTATTAAAATGTTCTTTGGGGGGGGGGGGGGCTCATTTTTATGTTTGGTTCTTGTTATTTGAGAAAAGAGGGGGGGAAAAAATGGAGTGTGTCATTTTTCCAAATTCTTGTTTGAATTTTACATTGGGGGGGGGGGGGGGGGGGGGCATAACAGTTTTAAACAAACTGCCAGTCTGTTTTTATGCAAAGAAGCAAAATGTTAAAGTCTTAAGCTACTTTGGTCGAGATTATTACCCTTAGTATGTCTTGCCAACAGGATTGATAATTAATACAAGAGATTCTCCTTTTTTCCTTTAATTTTTTTTTTCAGTTGGTTATTCAGTGCCTTTTTTTTTTCTTTTGCTTCTTATATTGGGGGGGTTGCAGAAGGTAGTCTGACCCTTTAATGATTTCACTAGGGATGCCAGTGCTCCTCCCATTCTGACATCCTGGTCTAGGGGTTCTGATATGAATACTGTATGACCTCTTTTTGACAGTTGAAATTTAAAATATTTGTGTCAGGCAAAGATTTTGCAAGGAATAATGATAACATGTGGTAGATTATTTATGAAAAATAACAACAGAAAGAGAATGTGCTTGAACACAAACAGATGCCACTTAAAACTTCCGTTTTTGAGGAATGTGAATTTCCAAGCTTGGTTCTGTTTTTGAAAAGAAAAAAAAAAAAATCCATTGTATAGGGATAAGGCTGCTAGTTACTCTATATCATTATGATTGGAAATTCACAAGGATATGGTTAAGACTAGGGGTCCAGTCATTGGACTGAGTTCCAATGAGAGGTCTGCCTTCACTCGGTCAGTATCATGCAGGTCAGCAGTATGTAACATTCTGGCTCAATACAAAAAGATATTGGACAGGTGCCAGCAGTTATCTGAACAACCTTTCCAGGAATGTGATGGTCACTCATTCAGTTTCTTTTTTGCCTTTTTTTTTTTCAGTGATAGTGAAAATGTTTTATTCTGTAAAGAGTTTTTAAGGTATAATGAGTCGTGATGGTGGGGTAATTTAAAGGTTTCCCTTATCTTGGAAAAAAAAAAAAAGAAAAAAAAAAAAAAGACGTATAGGGGTGGAGAAGTCTCTGTCTTTTGTTCATTCATCATTAATTCATGGTCACATAACAGTGCTCCGGCCCACTGTTGACATGCGTTTTGCGTGTTTCGGTGCACAAAAGACCCAGTTAATATGTGTGTCATATGTCAGTTTCCCCATTGAAATTGAAAAATAACAGTCACTTGGGCCTTTAAAGGTTTTGCTGTGTGCATAACGGTGTGATAACCACAGCAGATCAGAGTTTGCTTCTTGAGCCCACAAATTGTTTACATGATTTTCCCAGTTAGACAGTGTAAAATTGAAAGAGATGCAGTTTATTTCTTAACACAGCAGTTGCAGACCTTACTATTCTTGATTCTGATCAAGGTTTTCAGAAACATTGCTACAATTGAAAATATGTTAACATCCTGCTTTGTTGATTTCCAACCTTTATTACCATACAATAGTACAAAAGTGATAAGACTTTCCCCCAAAATACATGGTAATGGTTACCCAATTGACCCTGCTGACTTTTTTTTTTTTTTTTTTTTTGGACTGACAATAGAAAGTGTATTACAGAAAGTAAATCGTTTGCCATCAGATCATAAGTGTTAGTCATCAAAACCTTTAAGGGAGGGTAATTTTCTTGCAATCTCAAGTAATTTTAAGTCACTAAATTGATGAAAAATGGCATCTTATGCAGGGTTCATATGCCCTTTGAAACTCCTTGAATCTCCTTGAATTTTGAGAGCTAATTTCAAGGCCTTGAAAACCCTTGCAAGTCAGTTAAATGTTCTGTTGACCAAACCTCCTGGAAAACCTTTGTAAATCAAGCCATCAGCTCCAAAGATTTTTAATGTGGCATAAAGAAATGGCAGTTTGATTTTTCTGCATTCAGATTGATTGAAAATATTTTTAAAACAAATTTTTACAACATCGCCACGATCCCGGATTGTCATCCGTTACTTAACCAAGGGAGATAATTTGTAACCTTGTCAATTTTTATGCATGTATTGTAACCTTGAATTAAAGAAAAATCTTCTTGAAAAATCCTTCAGTTTTGTTCTTGGGAGTCTGTGGGAACCCTGTTATGCAGTTAATAAAGTTTAGTCTCTTGCTTGCATGATAAGAAAATACAAATTTGACTGTTAACAAATTTGAAAAATTATTGATAAAGCCCTGCTGAAAAAAAAAACATAGACATACAAATCACAGGACAAAACACAACACGTTTTGACCTCTTAGGTCTTCTACAGGTAAGATACACAACTCGGGACGGTGGAAATGAACAAGCAGTCATATATCTTCATCCAATTCAGTGCAAGATGGGTTTTGGATTGCATTCAATGGCCATCTTGCACTGAATTGGATGAAGATAAATAAATGATGATGAAACTGATGTCACAGAGGTAGGCCAGTTGCCATTTTCTCTGCTTTGATTAATAGGAGGCAAAATAGTAACACTCTCTGACTTCGCTCGTTGGCAGGATCCAGCAATAGTGAAAGAGGTTGACAAAAGCAGCTGAGCTGTCCTGGGCATGGTTGGATGGACAAGCGGATAATGCACACTAGTGTATGGTCAGATTTGCAGCAGATTGATTGTATCATTGGAATGTAGGGGAAAAGGTGAGGTATGGGAGCCCTGGTTAAATTAATGTCAAGATTCAGACATGAAAGTGTAGACTGCGTCATGGAGCATCTCTGTCAGCTGTAGCGCACATTGGCCATCAAAAGAAGTTAAAACACATCTGCCAACCTTGTTCTTCATGTTACTATTTAAACACAACTGTATTGGAAGGTGGGCATAAGTAATGAAACTTCCTGAAATCTCTCTCTCTCTCTCTCTCTCTCTCTCTCTCTCTCTCTCTCTCTCTCTCTCTCTCTCTCTCACACACACACACATATACATATACATACATACTATAAGCAACATTGATTATCTCTCTCTCACATACATACATACACATGTGCATGCGCACATACATACACACACACACATAAATGCATGAGCACAATGAGTAACATTCATGTCACACACAAGTCCTTCTAAAAAAAAGATATTTTGAAAGAAGAAATCATTCATACGTTGATATACAAAGACTAAGTTTTACAAAATCAAACATATTTAGAACAGTTAAAACACACACACACACACACACACACACACACCCACACCTTTTTTTTTTTTTTTTTTTTTTTTTTTTTTTAGATATACAAACTGCAGTGAGCAATAATTTTATTTGAGAGTTAAAATCCTTAAAAATGGAGAATTTGAGTCGGATCACAGTTGAAAATTCTATTCTGAGGGTCAAGTGGCTTAGATGGCTTGGAAATAATAGCCAGTGGGAACCAGGTTGCAGTGACTCCACAGAATGAAAATTAATCTCATTCTCAGTAACTGGGGTTTGGGGGGTTTTTTGTTGTTTTTTTTTTTTGGGGGGTCCCTTCTCCTCCCCTGCAACCTCATCACCCCCACCCACCCACCCATCCATCTATTCTGTGAAAGTGGAAAGTGAAGGATGGATTGGGTCACTGTGTAAGTAATCATCTTTTTTTTTTTTTTTTTGTAATGAATGATTACCCCTCAAGACCTTGCAGAGACTGACTGTGGGTAGTTCTTCTCATTCTTCACCTCAGGGGTTCTGGAAATGACAAAAGAACAGCTGAATTCCTCGTCATATTCATTGTATTGTCACGTGTTAGGGCTCCTGCTTGGCTGATGGTGGAGAGAGGAGGCTTGACTTCTTGTCCAGAATTTGAGGGAATATTTTCAGCCTCTCTTTCAGACCTTTCTTCAGGTCCATTGTTTTTCTAGTAAGAGCAGTGAAAAAACTATTTGAATGCGAAGTGCATTCAGATGAAACAGTGATATGAAACAGTGAGCTGAAACAAATGATTTATGCTCAGTGATTCAGGTGTCAAGGTCAGATGATTGCTAAAAAACATTTTGTCAGCGACATTTGCTAGTGGGAGCCTTGTGTCAGATCCACAAAAAAGAAATGGCTAAGTCTGTGGTTGAGAAATGCTCAAAAATGGAATCTAGATAACCAGAGGGGCAAAAAACAAAAACTGTATATATACAAAAGAGTAATTGGTTTTAAATGTGATGATTGGTGCGTTTTTGGATTAACTTTCCTGTCAGTTTTTCATTTATTATCAATGCATGATTTAGCTTTCATTTGTGTTAATGACCTCAAGTGATTGTATGGTTCTGAAGAAAGTACTTTGCTTCTGTCAATCTGATAACATGGTTTTTCATAGATGAAGGTGTGGCTAAATTCAGTCTTTGATCTCAACGAAGTGGGCTTTAGAACTGAAGTGCTGAAGCTTGGCTATTTCTTACTTAGAATTGTTAATCAGTTCTTGACTTTTGAGAATGGCCTATGACTCGAAAGCAGGTTTGCATACTTGTTAGAACCTTGAAGAGTGAACCTACAGGTCTCCAGGTTTTAATTCTAGAGGAAAAAGCCAGTGAAAGAAATTAGATTCTTGGGACTTAAAAGTAATCAGTATTTTCAGCTTAGGCATTTCTGTTCTCTTTCATGCACAGGTGACATGAATTCTGTCTGTTTTCGAGAGCTCCAAATATATTTGTTCCGGGAGATAATGAGTGTAGACAGTCCAATATTTTCACATGATAATCACCTTGAAAAGAGTACAGACGTCTCTCTCATTATCCATTTGACAGCTGGCTCATTTTGTAGTAATGTTTATAACTGAAATTTGGACTGAGTTTGATCATTTTTTTTTTTTCTGCAGTGAAATCACGAACTGAAAAATGTGTAAAAGACTGAAAATTGAAAGAAATCAACTTAAACGAAAGTCATGATTTAAATTAATTCGTTTCATACTCCGTTAATTTCTCTGAACTTTAGATTTATAGGCATGCACAAAATAGAAATTCTCCAGTTCTATCAGTACAACTTGGATAACATGCCTTTCTAATAAAGTAATATATTATATAAATATAAAGTATATACTCTTCTGCAGGGCATCAGATAGGTGAGAATATTAGGGGTTCCAAGGACTGACCTTTAGTTCCAAGCAGTTAAGCTAATTGCCAAAGTCCATTTATATAATGTGGTTTTTAGTCTGCTGTTCATCTTTGATTACTGTTTATACAATAACTTTTTTAAGTTTTACAAAAATTACTGTCTTTGATGGAACCAAAACTGAATATTTCACTCAGGCTTAATCCGTATCTGGATCCCCCGACCATAAATGTTGATACTGTAAACAGCAGTGAAAATTGAACATAATCATTGAGTCATTCGTTGCCCTTGTCTTAATGTTTCTTTTACCACTGTGTGTTTAAGAAACTTCTTTCTTGTTATTTGTCTTTGCAGCTGATGAAATCCATGTGAAAAGAGTATATTCATTTGTACTTGCAGGAACTGCAGGATTTGGGTCGTGACCCACCCGCACAGTGCTCAGCAGGACCAGTAGGAGACGATTGTAAGCTCTCAGTTATTTTTCTTCTTGTTGGAACTGGTATGAGGTTGTTTATGCATGATGTTTAATTACTTTTCCTTCATTTTTATGCTTGCTTGCCTAGTGTGAGCATTTCCCAAATGTTTATGAGCTGATGGTCGTCTGTGTTTTTTATAAGCAGGTTTGGTTAATTATCTGGTTATTGCTTTGCAGCTTTTGATTATTGCTGATTGGGCTTTAAAATTCTTATTTCTATTATATAAATGAATCATTAGGTTTTTGTCTTATTGAGAGTCACAGGCAAGAGACTGATCGATCATTTGTCATTACGAATAATAATTTCAGAACAAGTAAGTGAATAAGGTATACTCAGATTGCCCAGCTGACCTTGATTTTCACTTAGGTTATATGTGACAGTGACAAAAACATCATGGTGGCATACCCTTGTGTGTTTGATTGGAGAAATAAACTATCCAAAACATTCCCCCACCCCCACCCCCACCCCTTGTTTGAGTGTATTTTTGTTGCTTGTATCTTAAAGAGATAATTGCCACAATATCAGGGAGATATACTGGATTGTGTCGAGAAAACTGATTTTTATTTGGAAAAAAAAAACACAGCCGAAATTGGCCATGCTGAAATGAGACATCTGCCGATATACTGCAAACAACATGTCTCTACAGCCCTTACAGAATCGTAACTAAAACTTGAACACATGAAATGATAAAACTAAATTTTCGTCAACGTTTTGGTCCTGAAACCACATTCACTTGCTTATCTGTAGTGAAGTCTTAGTTGAATCCAAAAGCATACTTGGTCGTGTATGGATCATGTCCTGGAGACATGCCCTTTTAACATCTCACTACTGCTTTCTGTTTTACCAGGTCCGAGCCAACATTTCATATTCTTCAAACTGAGGTGTGTCATTGACACAGTAAATCCACTGATTTAGTGGTTTGATCAGCATATTTTTTTAAAACAGAACAAATTTACCGTGCACTGGGCTCATGTCCGATCGATATCACCGATCTTTTCAGGATAAAAATATACCGCACTGCTCATTTCAGCCATTTGCAATTTGTATCCGTTCGCCAGGTCATGTGTTTTTCAACGGATACAAAACCAGGAGCAGACGATGTCAGAAAGGCGAAGAATCAGTAAACGTTTATTCATGTCCACCAATGTTTGCCTGAACACAGCTGACGCTTAGAATCACACATGAGCAAAATATAATGAAAAACATTTCTGATTGGCCTCATGGTGAATGTTAACTGCCTTTAAGATATATATGTACGAAGCACTGCTGAACACGCAAGTGCCACGCGTTAAGTAGGCAGCTTCGTTTCCCATCACCTCATTTGAATTTCCGTCAATTCTGCTGTTACTACTGTCCCTACCGAGGAAATGCCAGAAATCACATCTGACACTTATGTTTTACATGTAAGAAAGTAAAACCGATCACAAGTGATGCAAATTAGATTTGGTAAATACTTTGCCTTATGACGTTGCGGACCGTGATAGAGGGGGCATCTCAATGGTCAATTAATTCAATATTGTAAACTCACAGTCAGTTGTGAATATTTTCCTAAAGTACTAGCATTGTCTTGTTCAAAATTTATCATTTCATAACAGATGTGTCATATAATGCATTAAGTTGAGTGAAAAGTAAGAGTTTGATATAAGTTTAACTGCTATTACTGTTAGAATGACTGATCAAGTGTAAAAACACAGCTTTAATTTAAAATCAGATTCAAGGCATTCTGTGTTGTTATCATTATCATTATCTTCTTTTTTAAATATCTCATTCAACTGAAACTCCTGGAGTAATATTTCAGTCCATCCATAAGCCACTACCACCCCCACCACAGAAACACACACACACACACACACACACACACACACACACACATCCTAATTTAATGTCCCGTCACACAAATTGGTGATTGAAGACATTTTGAAATGGCCATTTTTATTGAGATGTCATCATGACAGAGAGAGAGAGATAACCTAGTGTAATAAAAGAAATGGAGAGAATCTGCAAAGGGGGATAGAAGAGAATTAAATGTTATAAGGAGAAAGCAGAAAAGAAACAAAAGTGTTACAAAAGAAATGGAAAGAATCCGCAAAGGGGGATGGGAAGAGAATTAAATGTTATAAGGAGAAAGCAGAAAAGAAACAAAATATGGCCTAACTGGATGATCTGTAACGCTTAAAGATAAAACAAACAAAAAAATGATTTATTTGGCTGAATGATATATTTGACCACATACATGTACATTACATGATACAGTTCCCGTGAAGTTGTGTTTTTTCCGATTTGCTTTGTAAACCTTGTAAACTTTTGTGTCAGTGTCAGTCAGACTGTAGCATTGTGCAGAGCTTTCTTGATTGTTTATGAACTGATCTGTTTAAAATTCAATATCAAGTTGTTCCAATGAGCACTAATGGTTTTCAGCAAACATGTGGACTGCAGTGGCTCATTATACCAAAGCACCTGTATAGGGGATTCTCCCTTCTATTTTTCATATTTGATTGACTTAAAAATGAATAACTAAGTATGGCTAGACCATCCTGTTTGCTTTTGAAACTGATCTTATTCATGTGTTTATTGCATTTATGCTTACTGTTTGTTAAAAAAAAAAAAATCCACTATTCTTTTTATGTCCACACAGAAAAAGTGTTACAACTGACCCTTGTCCATTGTTTCAAGAATTAATGAACAAAAGATACACTGACTGCTTGTGCATGCTTACTTTTTCTTTGAAATGAGCAGGCTGACTTGTTTTATGTTCTTTAGCAGCTGTAATGATTGTTTATATAAGACACCATAATGTATAAACATGAGCTGGTGTCAGATGTGATGACGGACATGAAAACTCTACCTCATTCATTACTTACAAACTGACAGAACTGCTGACTTTAAAACATCATCTTAGTAATATCATCCAGCATTCCAGAAAGCTCCAGTTTCACAACCCTTGTCTGGCATCACTGTACTGTTGCAGACATTTTTCATGTCCAGCAACACAGCTGATTTATCACTGGGTGATCTGATATTTTTCATGTCATCAGAAAAAGTATAACACAAGTTATCTTTTTCATTCTGTTTTCATGCATGTGAAAGGTGTAACTTTCAAGAATTACAGAAATTGTTGCCTGTTTCAAGTTCTGAAATTCTGTTACCCGAGTCCCATTTTTTTTGTGACCTTTTGTCACTGGCTCACATACAGTACACACACACACACACACACACACACACATACAACTCACAATAGATCTTATTACTTCTAGTTAGCATTAAAAAAAAAAAAAGTAGTATATCTTGATAAGTTTTAGAAATGCGCTTGACCAACTTAATCAATGTCTATATCATATTGTAATTCATCAATGGCGGGGTTTTGTTGGCTTTGTAAAGATCTGTCCCCAGATTGCGGATCTGCTCATGATACTAGAGAGGGGGGAGGGCTTTGTGTGACTAGTTATCAGGAGATTATCTTTCTCAAAGCACCTGATATGTGGGTATCTGATCATTCATTTAGGTTTCTTAGGGTTTTTGCGTGTGTGTGAGAGTGTGTGTTTGTGTCGTGTGTGTGTGTGTGTGTGTGTGTGTGTGTGTGTGTGTGTGTGTATGTGTGTGAAAAGCAAGATTATGATTGGTTTCCCTGTAGTTCTGTTGTGGTTGGACTAAATTTATGATGGTCAGCTGAAATTTAGTGGCTGGATGTTGTGTTTTTTAAGATTTGGGTTTTTTTTTTTTTTTTTTTTAAAAGAAAGAAAATTAAGACTGTTACGGTTTATGAGAAAATATAATTTTCATGATGAAAGCATCCTTAAAAAAGTATATTGTACTGGATTACTAGAAAGTGAGGTTTCAGTGACAATCTTTTGGTATCAGTGGTCCAGGTCTGGTCAGTACAAAGGGGACGTTCTCTTGCACATTATGGCAGAGGCAGCAAATCAGGTTTTGAGAGAGCGCATAGGAGGGTCAGCAACAGTTTAAAATAAAAATAATTGCATACAATACAAATATTTTATTATCCATATTGAAGTTATTACACTTAGAATAACTGTTACCCCGAGATTTTGTTGTTGTTGCTTTGTCTGCATTTGGGTATGGTTATACATTAATTCAGATTGTTTTAATGAAACATTTATTTACATTAACTAACCAAGGTAATGTATATCTGGATGTGCAAAAAATTAATAATTACTTTGCTATAATTTTGTCTGAAGATGGTAGGTTTTCTACATTTTTCTCTGAACCACTGGCACTGTGACATGTTTATGTTCAAATGGAAGATGTTTGAACAGTTCAGACTTGGATTCAAATGAGAGAAAGAACTAATATCCCTTTTTTGGATAGTTATGGCTCTCTTTAGCAAAATAAGAAAAAGTGAGTCATTGAATGTTCATCCATGTGACATAGTTTAATCTAGAATATATTTAAATGCCAGTGCTCTACTAGTTGTTTAGTTTATGTGTGTATGTGCATGTGTATGCATTCTGATTGAAGTGTATCATGTGTAGCCTCTTTTTTTTGCATTAATGTGGTCAGTTAAATTGGGGAATTTAATCCCATCACTGCCACAGTATAACAACACATTTGAATAATTGTGTGCAAAGGTAAAATTTTGCTTTTTTGGGGTAGGTTCAGTAAAATGGTTACTGCTCACTTATTTCTTGACAAATCTTGCGGATTTTTGGCATGCATTGATCTATAACGTTCTGTCAAAATGACTTGATTATCTTGATAATTAGTGTAGCAGAAATTGACATAATTATTAAAAAAATTTTCAAAAAATAACAGTTTTTGAGTACACACAAACGCATTGTGCCAAATGAAATGAGTCAAAACACTGAAAAAGTGCTCTACTACTATTAATTATTTAATAAACATGAGCACTAACACATGACAGTCATATAAATCCCAAGGAATGTTGTTCTTGATGATAATCTGCTCATTATTGGGGGCACGATTTTTTAAGGCAAAAAGGGGCATAATCATTTGGGTAGGTTAAGTACTTCAATTACTGCTTATGTATTTGTTGATATATGACTTAGATTTTATGGCTTCTCTTTCCCTATACCCCAAGCTATAATGTTATATAACAATAATCAAATTTTGTTGGCCATTAGGGGATGGACAGGGATATAATGAATGGTGGTTTTACAAAAAGAACACTTTTCAAGTATACAAAAACAAATTGCACCATTTAAAATCAGTGAAACCAATGAAAAAGTGGTATGACTAATTATTCAACATCAGCACTAACACGTGACAGTCATATAAATCCCAAGGAATGTTTCTCTGATGATAATCTGCTCATAATTGGGGGTACTATTTTTTAGGTAAAAAGGGGCATAGAATCATGCTTTTCACGGTATGTTCACTAACATGTACATTAGTCATCCATTTACTGAGTTAATGTTAGATGTTTTGTGAATTACTTCCTTATACCCTTGTCGACAAATTCACGTCATTCTAATTTGATTTTGTTGGCAATGATGATGGTTCTTATTAGTAACATACAATAAAACAGTTTTTGTTTTGTTTTCAATTTGATAGTTTTTAGAGAACAATTCAGCACTTAAAAGCACACAAAACACAGCAAAAATACCTTTTGGTGTTTGCTCAAAAACATTACAAACACCTGGGATTCATATTGTTGTCAATAAATGACCTTCTGTGCAACAATGTGTATGTGTATGTTAATGGAGATATCCCAATTCTACTAGAAAGGGGCATAATTTTACTATTTGGGGTAGGTTCAGTACCTCAATAACTGCTTATTTGTTTGTTGATATATGACTTGATTTTATGGCTTCTCTTTCCCTATACCCCAAGCTATAATGCTATATAACAATAATCAAATTTTGTTGACCATTAGGGGTTAGACAGGGATATAATGAATGGTGGTTTTACAAAAAGAACAGTTTTCAAGTATACAAAAAACATTGCACCATTTAAAATCAGTGAAACCAATGAAAAAGTGGTGTGACTAATTATTCAACATCAGCACTAACACGTGACAGTCATGTAAATCCCAAGGAATGTTGTTCTGGATGATAATCTACTCATAATTGGGGGTACTAATTTTTAGGTACAAGGGGCATGATCATGCTTTTCACGGTATGTTCACTAACAATTGTAACATGTACATTACTCATCTATTTATTGAGTTATTTGCTAGATGTTTTGTGAATTTTACTCCTTATACCCTTGTCAACAATTTCACATCATTTTGATTGATTTTGTTTGGCAATGATGATGGTTCTTATTAGTAACATACGATAAAACAGTTTTTGTTTTGTTTTCAATTTGATAGTTTTAGAACAATTCAGCACTTAAAAGCACACAAAAAACAGCAATGCTCAAAAAAACATTACAAACACCTGGGATTCATATTGTTGTCAATAAATGACCTTCTGTGCAACAATGTGTATGTTAATGGAGATATCCCAATTCTACTAGAAAGGGGCATAATTTTACTATTTGGGGTAGGTTCAGTACCTCAGTTACTCCTTATTTATTTGTTGACATATGACTTAGATTTTATGGATTTCTCTTTCCTTTTACCGCAAGTTATGGTGCTATATAATATAATCTAGTTTTGTTGGCCATTAAGGGATGGACAAGGATGTAACATGGTGGTTTTACAAAAAAAAAAAAAAAAAAAAACAGTTTCTGAACACATACACATGTTACAACACATAAAACCTGTAAAACACTTACAAAAACTTCTGTTAGTGTTTACTCAGCATCACTGTAAGTATACAGTGTGGTTCAAAATTGTTATCTTATAGTATGATACTTATTGGTAAATGTTCAAAAATGACAACCATGGGGAAAAAAGTCTGAAGAAAAAAAATAAACAATTGTCTGTTGAAAAGACAAAAGAAAAAAACACACACACATTGTATCCATTTGTTATCACACAAAACACTGTAGGAACTGTGTTAGAATGTCTGAACATGTACTTACATTACTGCCACGCTGTTCTACATAAGAATCCATCACTTGCTGCACGAAGTCTTGGACATAATCCTCAGGTTGTCTGCATTGCCTGCTTCATAATTTTAGGGGATGGTGCTTTTTTGTGTGTCTGCCCAAATCATGGTTCAAAGAAACACACATTGAGATTCATTCTGTACTCCTCTTGGTCTTCTTTCACTGATGGCACTCGGTCTGGTCACAGCATTGACAAAATCATGAACACACGCACGGGTGAGACAAAAAAAAAAAAAACGCTGTAGAATGGAAACATAAACTTCCTGGAACTTTTCATGAGATGATCCAGAATGGGTCGAATCTTGTAGAGCCGGTCACCTGGATCACCTTCGCTTGGCTTGGCTGCATTGTCGTTGAAATACAGAAACTGAAGAAGAAACTGAAATACAGAATAAAAGTTTCAAGATAAGTCAGCAGACCACAATTGGGCACACACGCGCGGGCACACACACACACACACCACACACACACACACACACACACACACACACACACACACACACACACACACACACACACACACACACACACAGTAAGCAGACCCACAATTGGGTACACACACACACACACACACACACACACACACACACACACACACACACACACACACACACCACACACACACACACACAACCAACACACACAGTAAGCAGACCCACAATTGGGCTTTCACACACACACACACACACACACACACACACACACACACACACACACACACACACACACACACGCACACACATGCACACACACACACATGTACACATATGCACAACACACACACTAACAGTATTACACACATGAATGTAAAAACACCACAGTGGTACCCCACCCCCCACCCACCCCTGCTGTGGATGAGTGCTTCTGTGTTTTACAAAATGAACAACTTATATGGAAAACTTGCATACAGAAATAAATAATGCTTAGGTTCACATGTGCACACACGCACGCGCGCGCACACACACACACACACACACACACACACACACACACACACACACACACACACACACACACACACACAGAGTCCCACTTATCCATACAGTCATTATTTGCCATGATTATGTGATTTCAGTAGGAATAGGGCAAAGAAGAGAAATACAGAAAATACATAGAAGAGGAATGAAGAATCAAGTAGTTTAACAAAAAAAAAAAAAAAACACCACACAACAACAACAACAAAAGAAAAATAAAGCTACTTGCCTGAAACTGGAACTTCGTACAGCCGAAAATTCATATAATTGACTTTCAGACCAGGATTCCCAGTGAAAACAACAGCAAGGTTGAAGGGCTGTGCACCTCCTTTCTTGCCATTTTTTGATCAGCTGTTGCTGACTGTGCCCCATGCCATGCCCCCAGCTGCTTCCTCAGGACCCTCACCATCGTCCCTGAGCCCGTACCACACCCATGACCCCGTCTCTCATGACAGGAGGGGTGCAGTGCTCAATGATGGCAGGGGTTTGGCTATTTCCGTTTCATCACCCACACGCCAACGGCGCTTTTTTTTTTTACTGCTGTCTTGGTTAAAGAACAATGAAGCCACATCATCACCCGCATGTATCACTGATAAAAGTGGATGGTGCTGATTCCCATCCATCTCCTCCTCATCACTAGTATCGGAATCCGATCCTCAAAGGTCTTCTTCACCACTGTCTTGATAATTTAGAATGTCATCTAAAGCATCAAGCACAGTGTAATGCTTGAAAATGGGACGCGCGTTGACAAAATGCTAGGTTGAGCTGCATTTTGAATATGCTTATCAGCCATTACCTCTCTACTCGCAATTTGCATATCATGTGGTCAGTTGGGCAGTTTCTTGACATCAGTAGAAGAGGTGGAAACATTTTACACGGTCGTCTCCCAAGTAGATTTTTCTGCTTTCCATGATGAAGTTACTATGAGGCGTACTTGTATACAGGCGTATACAGGCGTAGGTTTTTGGTTTTCACTATGAGCGGCACTCGTTCCAGGCAGGGAACGGGTGAAAGTGTTAATCATCTTGTTAGTGTGTATTATGCTTGACATTATAATGGATTTAGTGTTTGGGGCCGGAATAGCTCAATGGTAGAGCGTTGGACTTGTAGTCTTGGTGATCCTGGGGTTGCGTTTTTTGAATCTCTCGGCCGACCGTTTCAATACAGGGGTATTTTTCCCTGGGAGTGAACATTGGTTCTGACTCCATTTCCCATACAGTCCTTCGAATGAGACTATAAACCAGGTTCCCATGTGTGAACACACGCATAACATCTTGCACACACGTAAAATCCCATCACTGACCTTAAGAAGAGAAGGCCAGTTTGGCCATTGGTATGGATGACGCATAACACATAGCATGCACCTTCCTCGAAGTTGGAGTATGGCTGCCTTAATGGCGGGATAAAAAAAAACTTCAAACATCAAAATCTCAAACATCATGTTGAAAAAATGCCTACTTGTGTCCAAGTATAATGGTACCTAAGAATGTCGGATTTCATTAAATTCCATGGATCAGGAAATTACATAGATATGTTGATAAGATCGTTTAGTAAGTTTTGTGTGTTGAACTTTTGAAGCATCGCATTGCTCATTCATGACACTGGATCAGCCTTGTTTTCTGTCTTCCCATGTTTGGGTCAAGATGCAAAAGGGGGGAGAAAAAAAAGTCTCATAAGTAGTTGTGCAGGTGACTGTGCATGATACGATGAGGATTCTTTGGAGGAATTCAAGTTCTGTAGGCCTACACATGACATAACTAGGATGCAGTGAAGATGGGTGAGAGATGTTAAATTCTGTAGACATACATACATAATGTATGTAATCCAGTGATATTGTGGGAATTTTGTCAAACCATGGTCATTCATCATGATTTAAAGTCATAATGATTATAAATTGTCAGGATGATCATTGTATTCCATGATATGATGGACATTATGTTGTGGTTTTTTTATATATAAAAGGAAATAAAGAAAAGCGTTAAAACCTTCTAGCTTGTAACTCCTGTCTAATGATAATTGTGAGCAGTGGAGCAGAGTATCGTAACAAAGTGAAGCTGTTCACGACAGGTTTTTTACTTTCATTACTTTTTGATGGACATGTCACACTTCAAACAAATGAAGTACTGTGTGGGACATGTAAATGGATTATGTTTGCAAACTTACATCGATCAGCTGATTTATCATGATTGTGTGCGGATCATAAGTGTGTACCCCAAAAAGCTTTAGTTTAATTTTAAAGCTGTAGATTTGCTTTATTCTGATCTAGAGGTGAAATATTTCAATTGTTTAATTGCTAAAAAATAAGTAATTCAGTTTTCATTGTCAGTTTGTGTGTGTGTGTGTGTGTGTGTGTGTGTGTGTGTGTGTGTGTGTGTGTGTAAATATTGCATAAAACAGGTAAACATGTGTGCATGTAAAGCTTACAGAAACATGTATCACTTATTTATATGGTTGAGATTATCAAATGGTGTCAACTTTTATTATTATAATGCTTGTGCCAAATGCTGTGGAGGATGTTTGTGGTTTAGTAATTGTGTTGGTGTTTTATGTACAGTTTTTCAGGAAATAAATTCCACAAGTAATTTTCATACTGAAAAGAAAGAAAGAAGTTGGGGGGGGGGGGGGGGGGGGGGGGGGGGGGCATCTTGCTGAAAAACTTGGATAACATGGTTACAAAAACACAGTCATGATTTTTACACTCTGTTGATCATTTTGTACCTGAACTGGCAGCAGTGTACTGATAGGAATCAAAACAGTACATACAATTTCAGTCTTCGTCAACGCCATTTTGTTCTAAAATTTAACTTTCAAAAAAAAAAAAAAAAAAAAAAAGTCGTGTACACAGATAAGGTGGGTTCCCCCCCCCCCCCCCCCCCCCCCCCCAAGTGAAAGTGACATTGTTGTTTTTTTTTGCAGTGTTCCATTGGCAAGCCACAATAATGGGTCCAGTAAGTAGTTTTGGATTTTGACATTTTCTGAATGTGTATTGCTTGCATTATATAAGTTGCAACATAGTTTAAACTACTGTTTCTGAATTTCATTTTCTTAAATTTAGACATCTGTTCACTGCTGCAGAGCTGCCAAGTGCTGTGTTTTTGGCAAAGCATTGAGTTTCGGTTACAGTTGTGTGCTGCTACACTGTGTGACAAAATGCCATCCCATATTGAAAAAAACTAAAATATCCCCCACACCTCAGCATTCCCACCAACTCCACCCGCTACCTGAGATAGTTCCCCAACAACCCTCATCATAGAGTGATGACTTAAGTAGGTCTAAGATAGCATATATTTTGACTGTAGACTTCTTTTATCAAAAATGGCCAAGATCTGTAGGGAGTGTAAAAAATAAACAGACGAGAAATTGCTTAAGATCATCACGATTTTGCCATTTTAATTGATTTTGTTGTCTGTCATTCACTTTTTTTTTTTTGACCTCTTAATAACTAGTGAGATTTCCATCTTTTCAGTCAGCTGCCATGCCATCTGCGAACCAAAGTGCTAGAGAAAGTACTGCTAAGTCTGACTTGTGATATTATATATGAGTGCTGTGCTTAAATTTCGAATGCTACATTGAAAATGTCGAAATGCTTTTGAGGCCTTGGCAGTTCTGCCTGAGTGTTGTGTTTTTTTTTTGTTGTCTTGTTTGGAAATCGCACAGAATGAAAGAGGCAAACTGATGTGCATGCTATAAAGTTGCATGCACCAATAAGAATATCAAGGGTTATTAGGTAAAACAGTTAACATGAAAGGTCTTCAGTTGTGGAAGTGTACATACTGTTGAGCAGAACAAATGATGGATCCTCTGTCTAAAGCATGTAGAAAGTTTATCATTAAAGCTGATGTTGAAGTTCATTTTCTTGTGATGCTTTAGTAAAAGCTAACATCAAAAATAATTTGCAGCCCTAAGACACTCTTGTTGTAAATGATAAATGACAAACTGTCAGTAAAAAAAGTTACGGTCATCATTTTGAGTGACAGTTTATATTCAAATTCTTATAGTGGTATTATTTTTTTTGTGTTGATGGTATGCTTATGTCCATAGGGTTCACCAGTTAAACAGTGAAATTAAGTCAGGGTTAACACTGTGTTTTTGATCATCATCTTTTTGTCTAATAATATTACATCTTTATTTTTACAGCCAGAAAGTCCATTTCAAGGAGGTGTATTCTTCTTAACCATACATTTCCCAACTGACTATCCCTTCAAACCACCAAAAGTAAGTATGTTTGTTGTTAGGTTAACCGGTAACGGGGATGCTTGATACTGCACTTTACTGAACATAGTCTTTTTTAAGAAAAATCCCAAATTGTAGTTTATATCATGTTTGTTTTGTTCGTATCATAATTCGCACCAAATACTTCAAGGGTTGAAGTCGATGTTGTGAATAAAATGCATTGCAGCCAAATCATCATTAAAGAGCATACAGCAGCACTCCAGGTTTAATGTATTTGTTTTTAAAGAAAGAAAGGAAAAGAACCGAAAAAAGGGTAAATGTTACTTGTGTCATGCAGAACCTAGGAAAAGAACAGAAAAAGGGGTACATGTTACTTGTGTCATGCAGAACCTAATCCTTCAATTACTGGATTGTTAACCAGCTACACACACAGAGTTTGTTGATTGGTTTTGAATAAATGACGGACAAAAGATTATTGTACTCTTTGAAAGGCTTTTTGATGATCTGGGCAGGACCTCATAGACTATCATGGATACTCAGTTTGACAAAACCACTGTTTATCACTTCATGCTCTCATAGCAGATGATGAGTAATGTAAGGCATCCCAAGTTCTGACATTTAATATTTTATACAATTTCTGCCTATGAACAAAAAAAAAAAAAAAAAAAAGGAGGGGGGAGGGTTCTGTTTTCATTCACCCATAGGCATTCAAACATATGTATGCAATCATGTTGCTGTTTGAATGCATTGGATCTTTGTAACAGTGCACTGAATATTTGCTTATGAGAAATTAAAAAAACTGACTGTTTTTGCTGTTTTACTGAAGGTTGCATTCACAACCAGGATCTACCATCCCAACATCAACAGTAATGGCAGCATCTGTCTGGACATATTGAGGTCACAATGGTCACCAGCTCTTACCATCTCCAAAGGTATTGGAAGTTTGTTGCTTATGGTGTGTGTGTGGCTGCAGTGATGAGAATTCAGTCTTTGGTTTCTTCATAGTTGAAAGAAGGGGAGTTTTCAGTGGTAGTTCTTACGCACAAATGTGTGCCTCTGACGCATAAAAGTTCTCATCTGATGGACTGGAATTCATGCCAGTGCGTCACTAAAACATATACTGTACAGCAGTGATTTTCCCCTGCACACATTACAGGTGCCAGCAGTGCTTCATGCCAAAGCACTTTTGCCCAGCCCGCCATGATTGAAGTCAACTTACCTTGATGTTTTAGAATGTTCTGAATCGATGAACAGCTTCTGCTTGAGAACTCTTCTTTACTGAAAACCAACAATAATTGTCAAAACAAAATACCCAGTCTAGGATTGGACCACAAGATCATCTGATTCAGCCAGGTGCAAAAAGCATAGAAAACTGTTAAATTCAGATTTTCACAATCAAAATCAAACAGTTCAGTTGTGGCTTGCAGCAGGTGATAATTCAGAGTATGGAACAAAAGTTCGGCGATCTGTGTAGCAGGACCAATTCAGATAAGTAAAATGGCTCCATTATAGATGTATGAATGTTCACACAGCAAAAGTGACCGGTCTGCAGAGTTTCGTCAGGTTAAAACAAATATTCATCACTTCCCTCTTGTCACCAGGCTTCTGATTATCATTGCATGGCAACAAGAATGTGGCCGGGCAATACAATATTTCAATGCTGATGGAAATGGCTTTCATAGTAGAAATTCTGTGATGATAATCGAAAAGGACATCACACGTATCAAGTTTTACTGTTGAAATTGTGATAATGTAGGTGCTGTGCTCACATTTATTCATTCTGTTTTATAACCTTAAAGTAACATTGGAACAGGAATCTGAATAAACGATGTTCAACATAATCAAAAGTGTTTTATGAATTATGTTATTAGCGCCTCTTTACTGATCTGTTTCTGTCTCTTTGTGTTTATGTGCCTGTCAGAGCGGGCTTTGTGTGTGTTGTCTTCAGTACATTTTCAAGTTGTTATAAAGTGTGATCCCCCTTAATGTATTCTGAGCCCCTGAAAATTTGCAGACAAATTTTTTGCACCAAGTCTGACCCTCTTAAATTTAGGAAATGATTATCACTGGCTTTGGTGTGGTCTTGGAATGAAACAAGAAGAAGGCTGTTTTGTTTGTTTTTCTCCCTTATGCAATGGTTCTACTTTATGCATATTCACAGATATTAACAAAATGTTGAAAGAGAGATACAATGGCAGAGAGGGGGAGAATCCAGTGGGGAAAAAATCAGGTGTGAAGGATGAAGGTAGGGGGTGGGGTTGAGAAAGAAAAATGGCAGTAGTAGAATTTGCAGCCAGTTCAAGAGATACAGCAGGGTTCGTACGCCCCTGGAAGACCCTTGAAACCCTTTAAATTTCAACTGGGTCAAAAAGGCCCTTGAAAACCCTTGAAAACTGCAGATATCCCTACCATCCCTTGAAATTCCTTTTAAAAATCGTTTTCAAACCAAAACTGACTAACATTTGAAGATGAATCGGAGGACAAACGCGAACGAGACTTCGGACATAGATTTTCGCCTCTCAAATCATTTTGTGTCGTCTGCTTTTCAAACAAAGGGAAGCAATTCAATAGTCGGTTATCGTTTGCGCATGCGCAGTTCAATTTCCGACAAAGAGCGCCATGCTCCCTCATCTTTGGTGAAGTCCAGTACTGTTGCATCTGTCATCATGCCTAAGGGAAATAACGCATCTGATCCGTTGTGGCCACAGAAGGAAGAATATCAAAGATGGGATCACTGAATGCAGACAACAAACATGCCTTTTTCTGTAAAGTGTGCAAAGTTACCATTGATGTTCGGGCAATGGGCGAATCGGCGGTTGCAAGTCGCAGAAAGAGTAAAAAAAATACGTGAAATTGGAGAAAGTGAGAAGGCCGGTCGTTAGTCTTACGGACTTTTTCGGCAATCATCAAATTCATCAACATCGGGTCAGACCCTTTCCTCAGTAAGAATCGTCAGCCAATCCACAATAACAGCAAGTGGGACAGATGTGTTGAAAGCTGAAGTGTTGTGGACGATTCATGCCATCAACAATCATCACAGTTTCCGATCTGCTGAAGACAACGCGAAACTGTTTGCAGCAATGTTTCCATATTCCTCGATTGCGACGAACTATCGGTGTGGGGACACCAAAAAGTAGATATCTTGCAACTTTTGGCATTGCTCCTTTTTTTCTGTCAAAACTGAAAAAAGAGTGAAATCACAGACTGAATCTTCAAATCAATCATCACGTCGTCTCCATAGACTTTAACTGACTCATGTGTGCGCATTTGTTTTAAAAAAAAAAAAAAAAAAAAATCCTACTTTCTTGTTTAAAAGACAGCATTCATACCACACCACTATCATTATTATCATTACTATCCCTTCTATATGTTTATAATTATATATGTACCCCCCCTCGTCCCTACTTAGCATCATTATCAATCCACCTTAACCACAACCGTCACAAATATATCACACCACCCCACTAAACCAGCTTCACAACCCCCATCGTTTCACCCCCCCCCCCCCCACACATGCACACAGACACACACACACACACACATACACACACACACACACACACACACCCCCCGGCCTCCTTTTCTTCTCCCATAATCCCTTCTGTTGTTTCTGTCTGGCAGCCATTGTTCCTACCACATGGACAGATAATTCGCTCTTCATTCTTTCTTTGTACTGTCCTAAATGTTAAATGTGATCTCTTTTTTTTTTTTTTTTTTTTTTTTTTTTTTTTTTTTCCTGAAGAAGACCCAAGAGGTCGAAATGCATCATGTCTTGTCCTGTGCTTTGTTTGTCAATGTCCTTGGCGGTAACTAGCCCCCCCTCTCTCTCAATTTTCAAGAGGGGTTACCCCGCTCCCTATCCTGCCCCAGAACAAGCATTAGGCTAGTCCAGGCCCACCAACCATTCACACACACGACACACATACAGTGGCTGTATTTTAAAAGTAAAGTTTGCTAAGCTCCCTCCTGAAATGTGCCAGAGGGGGCCTCGGCTGCAGCGGCCGTAGAGAATTAATGAATATGCCATGTTTTTTGATGAATCACTGAATGACTTGAAACGGAAGCAGCTGGACATCCATGTCAGATACTGGTCCGGAAAGCAGATTGAAAGTTTTCTTTTTCTGATTTCTCAATTTCTGTATAAAGACATCATTTTTTTATTTTTTGTATATGATATTGAGAGCGGGAAAAGACTACAGAAGTGTAATCATCTTACCATCATGGCTGGATTACATGTGTAAGGTCTTTTCTTTTTTCAGTTGTACGGCTAAATTTGCCCCTTGAAAAATTAAAATATCCCCTTTAGAAACCCATGAAAAACCCTTGAATTTTTTTCCTGTGAGGAAGTGGGAACCCTGTTAATAGACACAGCAGTGTTGGTCAGGAAATTCAAGCAACACTCTCAGAGATGCATCCCTTAGCTGAAATTCAACTATATAGCTCCTGTCTTCCCAGTTAAGCCCACAGCAAACTCAGCTCTGGTTTGGAGCTGGTCATGATAGAAATATTCAATGAATAAATGGCTCTGATGGGAGTCATCTCCCACAACCTCAGTCAGGAATCCACATTTCTACCCACTGTGCTACAGCATGTGGTGGAGTTGTTAATCATACTGTGTGTCATTTCCTCTGTTGTGTGCGTCTTTCATAGGTTTTATGGACTGCATCCCTATCATCATTTAACCTTTACCAGACATGTCCACCAGTAGTGGTGGATGGGATTTCTTTCCCTTGCAGCCGAGTCCGCCAAGGCTGGCGGACAGACAGACAGTACACTATGCCGGCCACTATTGGCGGTCAAGAACATGAAAAATTCTTACACTTTCCGTGAAATGGTCTGAGGGAAATAAGCTCTTTTACTAGTCTTGGGGATGACCTGGGGAGTCATAGACCCTACTTTTAGTGCTCTATCGTGAACTTTGCTGACCCCAGCAGCTTTTTGAAACAAAGGAACTGGCTCTGGGTGTTCCCGCAAAGCGCGGGTGGAATTTCCCCAATGAAGCACTTGAAATCATATTACAAAGTGGATCTGAGGAGGAGGGGAGTGATGGAGAGATGAAAACTATGAAAGAGAGAGAGGAGAGTGAATTTATTAAAAAAATCATGCCGCTGTGTGATAAGTGCAAACAGTCAGTGTTTGAAAGTTGGTGTGTAAAGTACAAGCACTGTACATCAATTGTGGCATGATCAGCATTCTCAGCTTTTTCTTTCATTTTTATGGTGTATTATTGCATTTTAATCAACAGTAGTTTTTGTACCAGGGTACTTTAGAAAATTACTCCTGTTGAATAGTTCGTCCAGTGAAAAATTAACACTCCATCGGCCAAATATCAGCATGACTGTGAATCAGAACAGTGCATGTAGTGTATTGATATTTCCAGAGAAACTCATGGAAGTTTTTTTTTTTTTTTCAAATGATTACATGATGATTTCTGGATGATTTGCAAGGCAAGATTTGGTTGTTTTTTTGTCCCTTTATCTTCTGATTGTAAAAGAACGGAATAGAATGTAAACAAAGTGTGTTTTTTTTACTTGTCAGACATGTTTTTCAATGGGCAGTTCTGTCTACACATTGAAAGTAATGATTCGAAATTACAATGTTTGATTTGTTCAGTGTTTGTTCTTTCCTATGACACCACACCTAACACAACACTGTCAGTTGTTGTCTAGCGACTGTAAAAATAAAATTAAAAAGTGGTGAAATATGCACGTCAGCAGGGACTGAGTGCCATGCGCAAGCGTGCGGCAGCAGAGAATCATGCTGTGCTTGGCTAGATAGTGTTAACCTTTACCAGCTGTATCCACTGATAGTGGCAGACAGGATTTCTTTCTCTTGCAGCCGCGTCAGCCAAGGCTGGCAGATGGGCAGACAGTACATTCTGCCATGTCCGCCATATCGGAGGACAAGAACATGAAAAATTCCTACTCTTTCCTTGAAATGGTCAGGGAAATAAGCTCTTAATTAGTCTTTGGGATGTCCTGGGGAGTTGTAAAGCCTACTTTTAGTGCTCTATCGTGAACTTGGCTGACCCCAGCAGCTTAGAAACAAAGGAACTGGCACCCGGATTTCCCGCTAAGTGCGCCTGGAATTTCCTGTGCCAGAAAAAAAGTGTCGGTTAGGCAAAGGGGGTGGTACCAATTTCTCATGCAGTTGCTTAAAATTGTATTACAAAGTGGATCTGATGATGAGGGCAGAGATAGAGACATCAAAAATTATGAGAGTAGAGGAAAGTGAATTATTTGAAGTTGTAGCCAAAAATAATGATAACGATGACGAATCATCAACATTAACTGCAGCAGACGCCACCGCTTCACACGTGGTCACTGATGAGGCCATTCATATGATTGGGGTACAAATGCATTCGATCAAAACACGGCCAATGCAAACAATGGTGATGTCGCTTACGTGTTTGCTTCTGATTTTGACAGTGTGTTGTAAAAGAACAGAGTAGATTGTGAATGATTTCTTTTTCTCACTTGGCAGCCATGTTTTTCAGTGGACAGTCTTGTATGCACATTAAAAGTAACTGATTCGAAATGACTATGTTCGATTAGTTGAGTGTTCTTTCCAATGACACCACAACTTACACAACACTCTAACGACCGTTTTAAAAAAAAAAAAAAAAAAAAAAAAATTAAAAGTGACGAAATATGTGACTCGGCAGGGACTGAGCACCGTGCACGGCTGGATAGCATTAACCCTTTCACCGCCAGACATTCTATTTTGCATAAATCCCCATCGCCAGCCATTTTTCCAAAAAAGCTCTTATTGTATACCAGCATATGTGAAACGCGGATATCTCTGGAACTAAACAACCATTCTCATGCTATTTTTTGTAAAATGCAGGAGATACACTGTACTTCTATTATATCATAACATGTTAGTAGTAATGGTAAGTCAACAACAATTTCAATTTTTTAGTGATTTCAAGTGCAAAAAAAAAATGCAAAATAAAAAAAGAATGTTATGTTTCTTCTAAGCGCAAAAAATACAGAAAGAATGCCAACAAACGCTCAACAAGGGAGGAAAAATACTCCACTCACAACAGAAGACCAGAAAGTATGGTATTTCCAACAGAAAAGTGCATGAAACAGCCACAAATACAACTACTCCAAAGCAGGGAACACACACACACACACACACACACACACACACACACACATTCTTATGCCTAACTGGTACACATGTAAGAAAGAAAAAGGGAACACACACACACACACACACACACACACACACACACACACACACACACACACACACACACACGTCCATTTCACTCTCAACAGTAATATATATATATATATATATTTTATGAACACAAAGTCATTCATGTGCCTGTTCGTCTCTGAACCCTGTCATTCAGTTGATCTATATAATCAGCTGTACACCCACTCAATGCTACTCGCCTCTCACGTGTCAGTTGGCCACGCCCCCTTCAACCTCGACCAGCAAGAGTCGGCCCGCAGCGTGTGTGTGAAGTTTGTTGCCTAAAGTCTTAGTGGCTTTCTCACATAGAGTTAGTGAACAGTCAGTCAGTGCTGGCTGGCTCAACGCAAAAACACTGGGGCACACGTGGTAGGGGTAGTAAGTGGGCGTCTTATCAGCCTCTCATAACAAGTTGGCCACGGTCCAATGCTTCACGTTTGGATAATTCGGTCAAGCCCTCACTATCGTTCTTTACTCGTGACTGTCTGGGTCTTCTTCATCTGTATCAGGAACAACCGACCGTCTATTCAATATTCCAGCACTTGATCTGTGGTAAATGTACGGCAAGGTCGAGTACGTAAAGTGCTTGGTGGTGACGTCATAGTGAATGGAAAAACAATGGGAATAAAGTCAATAAAACACTGAACTGAATCGTGTTCTGACAAAGCAAATGGCTGTGAGCATGGGCCAGACCATCCCCCAACTATGACGTTTATTGCTGGCTTTTTATCTCATGAACTAGGATCGTGAGAGTATCGGGAGTTAGGTCACCCTACTTTGTCGCCAAAAGGCGCCCTTGGCGCTCTGCCAACTCGTCGCCAAAAGCGCCTATGGCGGTGAAAGGGTTAAAGAAGAAAATCACCTGCCCCCACACCAGACTTTTCTGTGTGCATCTTCAAGCATCAAAGTCAACAGAACAGACTTAACATGTTTTTACAGTGTCGCTGAGATTTCTTGTTGCTCCAGTGTTTGAGGGTCTGTTCAGGGAAAAGAAAAGAAAGATAGCACCAGGACAAAAAAGTATATGAGCACACAAAACAAGATGTAAAGTAATAGAGATATGATACGCATCACAAAACTGAATAGTAAATTTTCGACAAACAGGTCTGAAAATATATGCTGTGAGGGAGTATTGTTTTGTGTGGATTTTGCATGTTGAAATGTCTTCAGAAGTCGTTGAAAATTAATTTGTCTTTTTTGTATTGCATACTTCATCTCCATTACTATACACTTTGTTTAGTGTGTTCACTTGTATTAGTCTTTTTTTTTATTGCATATTTTATCTCCATTACTGTACACTTTGTTTAGTGTGTTCACTTGTATTATACTTTAAGGGTTTATTAGTGACCAGTTGTGTGATACAATGATTGTGGGAATACTTTTTTTTTATTTATTGACACTTTTACTACTTTGTACTGTTGCTAAACGTTCAGATTGATACTAATTAGTTGGTGTGTGTGTTCTGTCTGTTTGCAGTGCTGCTGTCAATTTGCTCGCTGTTGACAGACCCAAACCCAGATGATCCCTTGGTGCCTGAAATCGCCCGCATTTATAAAACTGATAGAGAAAAGTACAATGAGCTGGCGAAAGAATGGACCCGCAAGTATGCCATGTAAGGTGACCAGGAGGTAGGAGTATGGATACCGTCTTGATACAGAACTGGTGTGACTGATTTCTTTTTTCCCCTTCCCCAATCCAGTGGACAGGGCAGCTTGGGTTGAACTTGTTGATTTTAAAGAAGGAAGTGATGAGTAGTTCAGTAGAGTATGTTATGAACTACCTCTCTTGTGAGCCATTACTGTACTATTTTGGATATCCACTTGTTGAAGCGCGCTTTGCTCTTTTAATCATGTCATGTCCTGAAGCCGCCAGCACAGATTATCTGTGGCTGCAGACCATTGGTGAGGTTCTTTATAGGGTATCACTCTAGGAGACTCCAGTCTTTTTTTTTCTCTCTTATGTTTAACCGTTACACAATGTCAGAAAGCAATTGTCAGAAAAGAAAGAAAGCATCTGAAAGTATTTTGTGCTAGATTTCCCCCCCATAAGTGAATCATGTCTGTTATCAGTACTGCAGTCAAGTTTAAGTTGATGATGCTTTGTTGATCATATTTATTTTGGTTTGCTTTCTGTGGTTGATCTGTAAAACTTGCAGAGACAGATATGATTACAAATAAAAATTCTTTTTAAGTAATGTAAAAGTTGTGTAATTAAATGTACTTGTGTAACTAGGTATTGTGATATGAAAATTCACACACTGGTTCTTTTCCTTATCACCAGCTTTCTTTGAGAAAAAAAAAATTTCTGCTAATTCAAAGACATGACTTATTTGTCAAAATAATAGTTGTAAATATAGTTATAATGACATGTTAAAGAGAGGAATGGGGAACAGAGTGGTGGGGATTGATGTAAAACAAACACTGTTCTTCCACAGATCATTTTTTGTTGAAAACTTAAGGTCAGGAGCAGATTGTTGGGCTTTGTTCCTTCCTACATTCTCAGTTCAGTTTCATGGAAGGAAATCTGAAAATGTTGGGGGAGGGGGGGGGGGGATTTCTTATACACCGTGTGTGGAAGCATGTGCATGCCTGTGTAAGTTTATATATTTGTATGCAAGTGCACAAACACATAGTGAAACAAAGTGCACAGAAGCTCCCCAATTCTGGTTTGACATGTTACCAGAAACACTAGTAAAGGCATGTGTTTCTGTGATCTGTTCAGAAAGAACATGAACTGTGAGATGCACTTTCCCTTGCACCGCACTACTAACTGTACAACAAGACACAGTGGAGTCTGCAGGGTTCCCCTGAGAAGAAACATTATGATAGGACACGCTAGACATTGTAGCATGACCTGGTTCCCCCTGAGAAGAAACATTATGATAGGGACACGCTAGACACTGTAACATGACTTGTGACTGTGAAAAGACAGTATGATAAAGAGGCACTGCACAGTGAGTGATACATTTAAAAATGATTGTCGGTTTTTTGTGTTTTTTGTTTTGTTTTTTTAGACTGTGAATGCACTTGATACTATCTTGAAGAAACTTGGTCTTATGGATCAAAGTGTTTATTAACCCTCTTCAGTATGCACTTACCTGAGCTTAGTTACGCCGAAAACCATCGGCAAGATAAGTAACTCCGTAATTTGAAGGTGGTTATCCAATTTAAAAGAGAGGAAAGGAAATAATGAAATGAAAATAATTTTTAAAAATTCCTACGAATATATATGTTGCTGTAACATAAGTTTGAAGAATTTCACGTGAGCCATTTACTCGGGGAAAAAAAAATCTTCAGAACTTTCATCCTAATCATTGTTCATCATACCTGGAGCCTCATCCTCATTCGAAATCTAGGTCACTCTAAGCTTCACTACCCAGCATTTTCACAAAGTCTTATGCCGCAAGTCCTACAAATCACAGTATCTTCATCACTAAATCTAATTATAGAATGGCAGAAAGCAGGGTTAGCCATGGTGAAAAAACTCGTGGTTTTTTTGCAAACGGAAGTAAATGGCTACAGGAAGAAGGAAGTCACGTTCTCGCGAGACTTCCTTTTCTACAAGAAACATGGCGGCGCCCATTGTTGCCACGTGTTTTACTGGGCACTGGCAGGCACTCAGGCTGTGTGATTTCCAGTTGGGCGCTAGCGGGCGCGCGATTGTCAAGAGAGTTAACTCTGAAGTTCTGTGGATATATCATTTTGCAGATTGTTCACTCTTTTGTTCTCTTTAATTTAGTTTTAGTACCCTGTGTTGCTCCTGTAGTTATAGGTGCACTGTTAAGAAACATCTGCTTCTTCATAAGGACCCCTGATTTAATGGGAAGACATTACACAGTGTACACACATACACACACACACACACACACACGCACACACACACAAAAGATTGATGGTCAGGATCATTAAAAGGTTTATTGATGTTGTAATTAGGCAGAAAATGTCATACAGTAGTTCGTCATCACTTAACAATGACAAGGAATTTCGGAAGTCTTGAAAGATAAAACTGTTTCCATTATTTAACCACTTTCTTTCTGTGGATATCAGAAATCTAGGGAAGAATTTTTTTCCCCCTAAAATATTGTAGTAATGGTTGCACTGTTTTTTTTCCCTTTGCTGATCTAACAGCATTGTTGTCACCTCTGTTACAGTCCGACATGCATCTGCATGGAATGTAAAGACATATTAACACCCTATGAAGTGCAACATGGATGACCATTGTTTTCATGGAGCAATATTCATTGTGCACTTTCATTTTCATCCTTTTATTCTCTAGTATTATTATCTGAACATGAATGTGTTTTCAGCTTGTGTAGGAAATGTGTACTTCTCCAGCGATTTTGTCCGGTGTTGTGAAAATTTGAAAACATTTAGTCATCTGCAGTTCCAGCAACACATTAGCTAATGTGGATAGGAAAAGAGCTGATTTATAACAGGAATTCAGAGAAGTTGATGTAGTCTCTGCTCAGAAAACTAACAAGAAAAGTAAAGGTGACGTTGCTGGATCGGTTTGTTACTGACAGTAGGCCTGCTCCGTCATAAAGCTGGTTCAGTGATGGAATCAGCATGTTTCAATAAAAGCTGTCCTCTTGGTATAGGTATGTCATTGTTCATCCGTATCTTAGAAATATCCAACTGAGTGATTCACTTGGAGTTTAAAAGTGTGTATGAAACTGTACTATTTGGATATTTGTGGGAAAAGGTTGAAGGTTGTTTTGTGAGTACAGTGTTAAATCTGTCTGTAATAACATAGTGTCAGTGTATTGTCTTTTCTAAAGATTCTGTTTAAACATCATGGTAGAATGTAATCCTCTAATGTTATGATGCTGAACAAAGTAAGTTCAAAACTATTGTAAATTGTAGGGGGAAAAGACTCACAGGAATTTTTGTATAAAATTGGTAATTCTGTTAATTGATTTCATATTCTGTACTACCTATGTTCATTTTCAACTTATTTTTATTTCAGTGTTTCTAGTTAAAGACTCTCCATTTTGTACATGAGACGAGGAATGAGTGAATGTCAAAGTGTCGTCTCTTTTGTTGTTGGAAGAAAGCTACAAATAAATGTGATTCATTTTCAATTGGTAAATGCTTTGTGTGTCTTTGCTGACCTGATGCCTGTGTGATGTAGGTTGACAGTTGCACCCTGAAGCATGAAGAATTACTATGCAAATCAGTAGGCAGGTAAGCTAATGGATTTACAGTACCTCTGTTCATTCCTTCAAGATTTCTCACTCCCAATTTTTTTTGTTAAAGATGTTTACCTTCTGTATAAAAAAAAGAACATTGTGGTACGCTTTGACATTAAGATGTTAAAGGGAAAGAGAGAGATCAGAAGGAAAGGAAGTGAACTGTGTTCATTTTGGAGATTTTTTATGATGGAGGGAAGGGAAGAAAACATTGGTCATTGCTTCAATTTACATAGCATTTGATCTGCAGTTGTAGCTTCACAATCACATACAAATTTATGTATGAAGCCTCTTTTATGTTGCATAAGGACAACAAAACTTTGAAATGGTATTTCTTAAATTCCAGCAGGTTGTACTTACTGTCATTTGATCTTAGGCCAGATCTTTTTCTGATTGAAAATTTAACATTTTCCTTTGTGTGACGATTGAATTTAGATATCTTAATGAAATGTCTAAACCAAAAGCATTAGTGTCTCTGGTTGTATGATATACTGATTTTATTTTAAAGGAAACGGAAACAAATTTGACCTGTGTTGATGGGGGAGTAAATGCAAGTGAAAACTGGCAAGTAATTTATGGTCTTTAACGTTTTTGATACATTACAATGACCAGTCCCCCTTCAAAAAAAAAAAACAAAAAAAATGGAGATTCTAAACAATTGCTACTAACCCTTACGTGACAAATTTTCTAACGTCAAAAAGGAGGAGATTCTAAACAATTGTTACTAAACCTTATGTGACAAAATTTTGTAGGGTCAAAGAAGAAGAGATTCTAAACAATTGTTATTAAACCTTACCTGACAATTTTCTCAACATCAATTGAGGAAGATGGGGTTCTTTGAGATTTTGTCAACAAGATCTGGCAACCTACCATGGTTTTCCAACTGATAGTGGTATTTGATTGAAGTTTAGATCATATATCTACTTGTTCAGTAGAATTTTGTTGAAAACTTGACTTTTGAATAATTGAGCTGTTGAATCTGTTCAACGTAATGAGAAAACACAAGTGTGTCTTACATATTTATGTGTAATGCTCGTTTCACACATTGGGACTTTGGTTCTGAAAGATGCTTATTATTTAGCCTTCTTCAGTGTGTAATAATGGGTGCTTCATTACTCTTTTTAAAGTCTGTAGCTGCTTCAGAATTTATCAGTCAGGGAGGGGAGGGGCAGGGTCCTGTCTTGCTTGAATTATAAGTAAAGCTCTTGCTGTAAAGGCATACTTTATTCTATCATCTGACAACATTCTGACCTCGTACGAGCGTGAAGTTCAGTACAGTTTATTTTTCAGGTGAAACATATGCTTAAAGTCTCCAGGGACTTCAGTGAAGTATCATGAAATGGCATGGATCTGATCCTTCCATTTTCTTGAGCAGATTTCAAGTCAAGATTTTCAACCAGCTGGACAGATCAGAACTTTGCCACCACAGTAACCTCTGGCGTACAGTGTCAAATCTGGGGAAATCAGGTGGAGCATTCGTTATGTTTCGAAGATGTTCATGAAAAAACATACAAGGGTTTTATTACATTGTCAGCATTCTGCTGAAAAACATGACACACACCCTCCCTGCTGTCACGCTGGTCAAGTTTTCCACGTCTTCAGTATCTTTACAAGTTTATCCCATTGCAGAAGAGCATTGTAAGATAAACCTTGGTTGCAAGATTCTTGTTTGATGTCTTGGGGGGGGGGTTTGTGTAAATTTTGATTCTTTGAACATTTCATAGAACTCTGTTTTTCTGCATGTTTGCCCATACATGAAAAGCTTTCCTTGTTATTTCCTTTTAAGTACCTAGGTTTGTGTTTTCCTTTTTTTTTTTTTTTTTTTTTTTTTTTTTTTTTTTTTTTTTTTTTTTAAAGCTATTACAGGTTTGATGAAACTGTATGCATATGTAAATGTGTATCCGTAAGCTGTGAAGGAAGTATGAATGACTATATTGTTCACATATTTTGAATTTAGAGTCTTAGATACCTTTTTTGTGTGTTTGTAGTTGACAAGTGGAGTTTTTTTGTCTGTGTGTGCATGTGTGTCTGATCTCAATCCACAGCGCATTGTAGTTCTGATTTTTCTCCATTTTGACTTATAGAAATGACACAATTGATTGGTTTTATTTAAAGGATGGAGGGTCATCTATAGGGAGCACACAAGACTTTATCATTGAACTTC
>JADBJO010007561.1:90000-97500 GCA_016801955.1 Conus betulinus | reverse complement strand
GCTACTGCTGCTGCTGCTGTCTGTTATTCTTGTTATCG
Organism: Conus betulinus; assembly: GCA_016801955.1. Lineage (NCBI taxonomy): Eukaryota > Metazoa > Mollusca > Gastropoda > Neogastropoda > Conidae > Conus > Conus betulinus. The sequence continues at coordinate 97,462 of JADBJO010007561.1, read as the reverse complement.
GCATTATTAGTATTGTTATTGTTATTGTTATCTGTAGTGTTGTGTTGTAGACATTTCTTATGACATGTTCATTCCTGTATCTATTTATTCATCTGTTCGCACCTGCTTCTCGTCTCCCCTTCCACTTCTCTAATTTGGTGTGCTGTGCTTCAGAAGGACTTGAAGTGCTCTCAGGATTCCCCCAGGGATAAGGGAGGAGTGACGAAGAGAGAGGGACTTAGAGAGTGTAGGGACATATGTCTATCTGTCTGTCTGTCTGTCTGTCTGTTTCTCTCTCTCTCTCTCTCTCTCCTCTCCTCTCCTCCTCTCTCTCTCCTCTGTGTCTCTCTCTCTCTCGTCTCTGTGTGTGTGTGCTCTCAAGAGACGTGCTTCCCTGTGGAGAACATAGCGAATCTGATAGAGAGAGAGAGAGAGAGATGAGAGATGAGATAGAGAGAGAGGGGGTGGAGAAAAGGGAGAAAGAGAGTATCATTCAGAATACAGATTTTGGCAGTGTCTAATTACACCACTCAGTTTCTTGCTGTTTTTTGACATTCTTCTCCTACTTCTTCTACTGATAGAGAGAGAGAGAGCGAGAGAGAGCATAGAGGAGAGAGAGGAGAGAGAGAGATAGAGAGAGAGAGAGAAGAGAGCGAGAGAGAGAGACGGGGTGGGGGAGAGCTATTTTTCGATATTTGTTATTGTACTTCTTTTTTCTCTGAGAGCGGAGGAGAAGGAAGAAGAAGAGAAGAAGAATAAGAAGACGAAGAAGACGAAGAAGAAGAAGAAGAAGAAGAAGAAAGAAGAAGAAGAAGAAGAGAAGGAGGAGGAGGAGAGGAGGAGGAGAGGAGGAGGAGGAGGAGGCGGATTAGGCCTCTGCCCATTTTCATGGAGTACAGAAACATCAATCAATGCAGGGAAAAAAAGTGTACGTACGTAGACTTTCATACAAATTAACAGAAGGATGTGTCAAATTACACTATCTCCAATACTTACAACAGTGAGTTTGCGCTCTCGTAATCTAAATGCTTTAAAGAAAAACCATGCAAGTTTTCTTATTGTCGGACATCTTGACAAGCCATCATGCTTACAAATTTGGCTCTTTGAAAAAAAATGTGGGGACGTTTTTTCATGATATTTGGCCTTAAATGCTGCATATGTTTCACAATAAAAACACATCTGTAATTCAGTTTCTTCTAATTCTGGACAAAAAGGGCAACTATTGTCAACGTTTATATCCCCAGAAACATAACGGTTTTTATGAATTCTAAGCTCACTTATTCCAAACCGGACTCTGATAAGGGTGTCTCTAAAGCATTTTTGTTGCACACAATCTATGTATGCTTCAGGAATAATTAAAGACTTGAAGAGTGAATACAGATTGAATCTGTTACTTTCATTTATGCTTGACGTCCATTCTTGACAAAATGTGTCTTTATGTCTTTGTTTAAACAATGACAAGAAGCATGTCTCAAAAATAAAATGCTGCAGCTTATCACGGACATATTTTTTTTTGTTATTTATCTGTAGCTAGAAAAAAGAAAAGGTGGTGCTAGGATGAACGAAGTTGGGGTGAGGGGTGGGGGAAAAACATGGTAGGTACAGTTCTAGTTCTGGAAGTTGATAGGATATGGGGCATATCGTACTGAAACGCATTTTAGGTTTTCAGTTCCGCTCGTATCAGACCATATTATTTTGCAGCTATAGCATGACTGTTGAGTATTGTATACTTTAAAGATGACCAACCCCAGAAGGGAAACTTGAGCAAAGCTATTCTAACTGCTGCTATCACGGTGGAGACAGCACAGACAGGGAGACTGTGATGGTGCCAAGACTGTATCTCCTCTATGCTGTAAGAGTTTTGTAATCCCCTCCTGTGGTAGGAAATCAGTGATCAACAGGGCTGACGTTTCCGAGGCCGGTGGAGGTTCAGTGAAAGGCAGATCAAGCCGGTGCAGTGATGGAGATGTTGGCTGCAGTGACGAAGAGGCCAGCAGCAGTGTGGGTGGGAGCACCACTTCTTCAGATTGCTGCTTTTTGACAGTCTCTCCTGACGGACACACAAAAAGAAAGGGAAGACGAGACAGAGGGAAGAGGGGCGGGAAATAATGAAAAAGAGCAAGGATGTGGGGGATACAGTGAGGGGTGGGGTGGAGTAGTATTAGTAGTAGTAGTAGTTAGTAGTGGTAGTAGTAGTATAGTAGTAGTCGTAGTAATTAGTAGTTAGTAGTAGTCAGTAGTAGCTGCTGCCACCACCATCCCCTGTCCCTACTGTGATAGATCATTCCGGGCGCAGATCGGCCTGATCAGTCATCCATCACTACTCACCCCCCGATCCCAGGATGACTAGATGGTCTTCGTCGTCTCGACGGACAAGAAGAAGAAGAAGAACAGAAGGAAGAAGAAGAAGAAGAAGAAGAAAGAGAACGAGGAGCGTAGGGGACTTTTGAGAGACAGAGAGACAGAGAGACAGAGAGAGACCCTCACAAAGAGAGAGACACAGACAGACACACACACACACACACACAGAGACGAGAGAGAGAGAGGATAGAGAGGAGAGAGAGAGGCGAGAGAGGGAGAGAGTTTACTGCATCTGCTACCTGCCCTAATACCTGAGGCACACACACACACACTCTGAACACATGCACAAGGACACTTTGATATTCTGACAAACACATTCCACAGACTGCAAGGGAAAGATGATCGTTTTGACCAAGCTGCCTTGTGGCTGTGGTTGGCAGTATCAAAAGCTCAAGTATAGATAAACTCTAGTGGAAAAAAAAACGAAAGCATTACAAAGAAAATGCCAGCATCTCTTATCATGTACTTCTTTCCTATATTTCGCAGTGAAAGAAAAGGTGGTGTCGGGATGCATAGTAGGGGTTATATTTCTCAAAGTCGGATTGCCATCGGGCATGTAAGGACCAAAGCGTATTTTGTTTTCCCAGTTACCTGCATAAGCGATCATATCTTGAAGCTACAGAATCACTGTGAGTATTGCTTACATGAAAGGTCACCTACTCGAAAGGACATTTGACTAAAGCTATTCTAATTGTTGCTATCATGATGAAAAGCCGACAGACAGACAGACAGACAGACTGAGATGGTGCCAGGACCATATCTCCTTTATGATGTAATAGTTTTATCACCTCCTGTGCTAGGAAGTGAGTGATCAAAAGGGCAGAAAGTTTTAGCGGGCGTTGAAGATTCTGCGAAAGGCAGATCCAGTGGCTCAGTGTTGATGGAGATGTTGGCTGCAGTTAGATAAAAAAAAAAAAAGCCCAGCAGTGGTGTCGGTGAGTGCACGTCTTCAGATTGCTGCCTGACAGTTCTCCCTGGTGGACAGGCAAAGAACGGGAACGGGATGGAAAAAAGGAGGATCGGAGAGCAAAAGAGTGAGGATGTGGAGCATGAAGTGGGAGAAGAAGAAGAAGAAGAAGAAGAAGAAAAAAGAACGAAGAAGAAGAAGAAAGAAGAAAGAAAGAGAAGAAGAGAAGAAGAAGAAGAAGGAGATTAATTGACAATTAGACAGAGACAGAGGACAGAGAGAAGAGAGAGAGATGAGAGAGAGAGAGTAGAGACATTACAGAAGCAGACAGGATCAAGACAGGACAGACAGAGCGAGTGGTGAAGATTGGGGTGGTGGGGGCAGGGTGGGGGCTTTTTCCACAGTTTGTTGGAGAGAGAGAGAGAGAAGAGCCCAGCATGGTTTCGGTAGTGCACGTCGAGAGAGAGAGGAAATACCGTTGAGAGACAGAGAGAACGAGAAACGAGAGGAGGAGAGGTCGGAGATGATGAGAGAGATGAGGGAGAGAGAGATGAGGAGGAGGAGGAAGAGCAGGAGAATGAGCGACGATAGGAGAAGAGACGAGAAGAAGAGGAGAGGGAGGAGAGAGGACTAGATAGAGAGCGGAGAGGATAGAGGAGAGACGGAGAGAGACGAAAGAGAGAGAGAGAGAGAGAGACGAGAGAGAGAGAGACGAGAGAGAGAGAGGAGAGAGGAGCAGGAGAGAGGCTGAGACGAGAGTTTGGAGAACGAGAGAGAGAGAGAGAGAGAGATAGAGAAGAGAGAGAGAGAGAGAGAGAGAGATAGAGAGATTTTTTTCATGCAAATGCCACTGCCATTCCAAGTGAGTTTACATACCCTGCCCATGGACGCTTTGATTCCAAGCAAACACGTTCCACAGATTTCAATGGAAAGATGATCATTTCGCCAACCTGTTTGTGGTATGCAATATCAAAAGCTGAAATAGGATAAACTCTCTTCGACACAGAAAGCATCACAAATAAAATGCTGGCACCTCTTTATATTACACTCTTCTTCACTTTCCAGTTAAGGAACAAGCAAGTGTTTGGGGGTGTGTGTGTACGGGTATTCATGCTGGGTGCTATTCTCTTTCTCTCGAATCGATTGCATATCAAGCATGTTATACCAAAAACGCATTTTGATTTCAAGTTTTCTCCAAAAGTGACCATAATGATCTTGAAGTCATTACGTCGCTAAAAGTATTGTTTTCATTCAAGATTACCTATGCCGAAAAAAAAAAATCTGACTAAAACTATTCTAAATATTGTTATCATGAGGAAAAGTTGACAGCCAGAAAGACTGAGATGGTACCAGGACATATCTCCTTTGTGCTGTAATGGTTTTTACTACCTCCTGTGGTAGGAAATAGTGATCAGAAAGGCACACATTCAGAGGATGGTGGACGTTCTGTGAAGGCAGATCAAGCAGTGCAGACAGAAAGACTGAGATGGTACCAGGGCCACATCTCCGTTATCCTGTAAGAGTCTTTATCACCTCCTGTGGCCGGAAATAGTGCACACGTTTCAGAAGATGGTGGAAGTTCTGTGAAGGCAGATCAAGCAGTGCAGACAGAAAGACTGAGATGGTGCCAGGGGCCATATCTCCTTTATCCTGTAAGAGTCTTTATCACCTTCTGGGATAGGGAATAGTGATCAAAAGGGCAGACATTTCAGAAGCTGTTGGAGGTTCTGTGAAGGTAGATCAAACGGCGAAGTGGTGGAGATGTTGGGGGCTGCAGTTACAAAAAAGACCAACAGTGATGTGGGGCAGGTGCACTTCTTCAGATTGTTCCACGACAGTTCTTCCTGGCTGACAGGCAAAGATGAGGAGGTGAGACTAAGGGAAGAGGTTGGGTGATGAAAAAGGGCGAGGACGTTGGGATTAAGAGAGAGAGAGAGAGAGAGAGAGAGAGAGAGAGAGAGAGAGAGAGAGAGAGAGAGAGAGAGAGAGAGAGAGAGAGAGAGAGAGAGAGAGGATAGAGAGAGAGAGAGTTAAAAGAAAAATACACATGCCACCTGTCATTCGAGGTGAAAATACTTACACATGCATAGGGCTGTTTGATGATAAATGAAACACGTTCCACAGATTTCAACAGAAAGATGATCATTTCATGAAGCTGTTGTGATGTGCAATATCAAAAGCTGAAATATAGATAAATTCTCTTTGACACAGAAAGCATCATAAATAAAATGCTGGCATCTTGTATCACAAAAGTCGTTTCTTTTAATTTCCAGTGAAATACAAGTTGGTGTTGGGGGTTGTTATGGGGGTATTCATGTTGGGGTACAATTCTATTTCTCGAAGTCGAGTTTATATTGGGCATATCATACCAAAACGAATTTTGTTTTCCAATCCCCCGCAAAGTCAACCATATCTTGAAATTGCAAAGCCACTGTAAGTATTGTCTTCATTCAAGATTACTCGTATCGAAAGGAAATTTGACTGAAACTATTCTAATGTTGCTATCATGATAAAAAGAGAGAGAGAGAGAGAGAGAGAGAGAGAGAGAGAGAGAGAGAGAGAGAGAGAGAGAGAGAGAGAGAGAGAGAGTGAAATATGTTACCAAGACCATCTACTTTTATACTGTAATAGATTTTTTCAGCTCCTGTGGGAGGAACTAGTGATCACAAGAGCAGACGTTCCAGAGCCAGTGGAGGTTCAGTGAAGGCAGATCAAGCAGTGCAGTGATGGAGATGTTGGCTGCAGTTAGAACAAAGCCCAGCAGTGGTGTCGGTGGGTGCACTTCTTCAGATTGCTCCATGACAGTCCTCCCTGGTGGACAGGCAAAGAAAGGGAGACAATACAAAGGGCAGAGGGTGGAGGATGAAAGAGGGCAAGGGAGTGGGGGATAAAGTGGGAGGTGGAGAGAAGAGAAGAAGAAGAAGAAAGAAGAAGAAGAAGAAGAAGAAGAAGAAGAAGAAAGAAGAAGAAGAAGAGGAGGAGGAGAGAGAAGAAGGGAAGGAGACGAGAGAAGACAAAGATGAAGGCATGGGGAGGACAGACAGATAGACAGATGGACACACACACACACACACACACACACACACACACACACACACACACACACACACACACACACACACACACACACACACACACACACACACACACACACACACACACACACACACACACACACACACACACACACACACACACACCACACACACGCACAGCACACACGCACGCGCAGGAGAGAGAGAGAGAGAGAGAGAGAGAGAGAGAGAGAGAGAGAGAGAGAGAGAGAGAGATGAGAGAGAGAGAGAGAGATTTTTAAATGCAAACGCACCCTGGCACTCGACAAGAGGTGACATACCTACGCACAGGGATGCTTTGATAACAGGGCAAACACGTCCCACTGATCTCAAGAGAAAGATGATCATTTTATCAACCTGGTTGTGGCATGCAATATCAACAGCTGAAATATAGATAAACTCGGTTTGACACAGAAAACATCACAAACAAAATGTTGGCACCTTTTATCACACACTTGTTTATTCATAAACTCTCTTTGACACACAAAGCATCACAAATATAGAGCTGGCACCTTTTATCATACTCTTGTTCATTCATAAACTCTCTTTGACACACAAAGCATCACAAATATAGAGCTGGCACCTTTTATCACACTCTTGTTCATTTATAAACTCTCTTTGACACACAAATCATCACAAATATAGAGCTGGCACCTTTTGTCACACTCTTTTTATTCATTAACTCTCTCTGACACGGAAAGCATCACAAATAAAAGCTGGCACCTTTTATCACACTATTGTTTATTCCTGTTTATTTATAAATAATCTTTGGCACAGAAAGCATCACAAATAAAATCTGGCACCTTTTATCATACTCTTGTCTATTTTCCAGTTAAAGAACGGGTCGTGTTGGGGGTGGGGTGGGTGAGGTACCCCTGCAGGGTGCAAGTGTATTTCTGGAAGTTGATTGTATATCACGCATATCATACCAAAACGCATTTTGGTTTCAAGTTCGCTGCGGTAAGCGACCCATATCTTGAAGTCATAATGTCGCTGTCGGTATTGTTAACATTCAAGTATACCTACGCCGAAAGGAAATTCGACTAAAGCTATTCTAAATGTTGCTATGTGATGAAAATGAACTGACAGACACACAGAACGACATATGTTACCAGGACCATACCTCCTTTATGCTGTAAGA